>JAEQML010057715.1:0-31636 GCA_016904865.1 Pissodes strobi
AGAATTGGGTATTATTAGTATTAATCTTAAAGTTATAACGCATGGTTAGCAAGTAGTAGTGATTTATCATTCTTGTCATATCGGTGAGATATCTAACAAGAGAATTCTCTTATTGGTTTAAAAGAGTACTTAGAACTTCAAATTGCTTTGAGATAGGATCAATTATCCTAAAGAGTGGGGTCAGTTTACTTTTTTTAATTAAATAAATTATTTGTAATCCTGATGTTTATTTTGGTAAATTGCAGTCAAGATATTAGCTAATATGTGCATTCAAATTTCTTCGACGTTCTTTTAAAGAGAATTTTTTTATTTTTCCCCTACTTTTAAGGTTCAATAATTAAATTCTTGTAAAAAATTAGTGGCGCCCTACCCTAACTGCCAACTCTTCGACTCACGCCTTTAAAAAATGGAATCTGCTGAGTAAATAAGGATATATATTTGGCATCCAACGCTTAAGGCTGGTTACAAGACTTAGATAATAACATCAGCGAAAGAGAATGATGAAAATGTTCTTACCATTCCCCTTCATTTAATGCCTGATGACGCAGAATCTGATTAGGTGGTTTCTGCTTCGGATGGTTCAGATTCCGAGTGCGATGCTAAAGATCTAGTGCTTTTAGCTCAGTTAGTGGCTAAACTATAACCTGAAAAATAGATTTCGTGAAAAAAAATTACTGGCATTCATGTACCAATTCATATCGATGTAGATACAGGACTGTCCCAGTTTATTAGAAATCAATACCAAAAAGCAATTGTTGAGACTTCGATCCATCCAACTGCAGAGTATGAGTGATTGAAATACTATGCGCTTTATGATCGTTATTTATGTTAGCAAGTTCCTGAAACAGATCAGCAGAGTGGCAGGAATTGTATATTGTGAGGTCATCAGCGTAGTGGTGAGTCCGACAGGTTGTAAGGCAGCTACTAAATTTAGATAGCCCAAAATACTTTCTTGAGGCACGTCATATGCTAAATACTCTGTTATTTTATTATCAATTAGTTATCAAATCCCAAATTATAGCTCAATTCTGCTTGTATTCTGGATAGAACTAGTGCCAAAAACTGTTTTGAAATTGGATGAGTTGTTGTTATTCAATTCAGAGATAAAAATACTCGGCAGATGGCGCTAAACGACAGATTACTATCAAATTAAGAATTACCAAATGTATAAACTACAATCAGATGTATACCTTGAAATTCGTTCAACCCAGTCCTCGTAATAGCTTAACCAGCACCGTCTGCAATCGAATACCAGGCCTAGCTCGTCTCGGGGTGGTTCGAACTTTATCTTTTCCCACTATCAAGTTCCGAATTGTTGTACCTGAATATGGAATTAAATCAAAATAAGGAAAAGTCCAAGTCGGGGTTGGACGCCACCAAGTTTACTCTTGCTGGCAAGTCCTATCGTTGTTTATATGGACACAGAAAAAGAAAACTTCAGAATCAGAGTTCAAACTCAAATGTCAAGATAAGCAAATAATTACCTGGCGAAGTCTGGGCTTCCTGTACAGTTGCCATTCAAAATCTAAATTCACCCTAAATAATACCAAGTATGTGAGACCAATATTTTTATTTTAAAATTGAATATAAGAGCAAGCTCCTCTAGCCTATTAAGAAAATTCCTTGGATTGAAAGAAACCAGCTACCCCGTAGTGAAATTTCGAAATGACCCAGTCTACTGACTGACTAGACACAACCTCTTGTCAACCTGACAGTTTGATTTAAAATTTTGAAAGCTGTCAAATAAAAGGTTATAAAATTTTGAAAGTTCACTTCTCCGAAACCCTCTGTTGTAACCATTGATTTGTATAAGAGTGGATAAGCAATAAATAGACCAAACATGGCAAATTTACGACCGCGAAATGTAAACAAAGAGATTTCTATTTGGACTTGCGCATTATAAAATTAGTAGGAGCTAGTTGTTTCACCGTGAAGGTAAAAAAAGGCAGGCCCGGACTTCGAAAGTGATTATTTCACCAAATATTCGGTAGAGGAGTCTTGCCGATTGTGAAATGGGCCCCAGTTAGCATAGTGAAACAAACAATAAGGTATAAATAAGTAATACCTATAATAATTAGACTTACTTGAAATAGAAAATCCCGGGTATTTTGCCTCGAATCGAACTCGAATTATTCAAAACGCCGCGCCGTCAAAACGAAAACACGTCAAAGACAAAAGCCAAGTTCGATCCTGACCGACGCCTGCAGAGACGGCAAGTGTTTTAGTGCGCATGACAAAACGGTATCTTCTTTGTTTATGTTTTTCCATTTTGCGTCGAGTTTGTCATGCGCAGAAACCTGTTTTTTCGCCCATAGGTTGCCACTTTTGAATAGTGCGACAGGCGGCTATTGCTTATCCACTCCTATTCAAATCAATGGTTGTAACCTGCAACCTAGACGGTGAGAGAGATACCGAATTTTGAACATAGATTATACTAAGTTAATTTAACTAAGTTAGTATAGCCTTTCCAAAAGCCCGAGTTGCAAGTTTCAAACAGAAAACGTATCCGTCAACATGCAATGTTATGTTCTATTATCAATGCAAAAATAAAGGAAAAATGTAATAAAGTGAATAAAATTCCTCGGATACAATATGCACTAGAGATTATCCATAAATCTAGCACCAGTAAGAAGTAAATAATGTATCTAGGCCGGCGTAGTAACACTTCACAAAAGGTATTATATATATACTCTAGTGGATTATGATAGGTGCTATTAGTTACTAAAAAAAATATTAAAGCTTTTTGGGAAAATGTTTGAGTACTAAATTCTGTTTAAATTTAAAAGTCTCTGTAATGAAGTAAATATTTCTGGCACAATAGTGCTGACTAAACGTGATAATATGTTTAAAATTGAACTTATCTTGAAGAACAATCTCATGTAAAGTTATATCCGAGAACTGGCCATCAACCTTCTCCGTATGTCAAACAGCCCAAATTAATGAAGTTCTAGGTAATAGTGGCCCTACACGGAATCAGCAGTAAGAACCCCGCAATAACCAGCTACCGGAATTCCGCTGTGGAATTCAGCTACTATAAACCAGCTCCAAAAACCCTAAAAGCGTAAATTATCGATAACAACAACATAACATGAAATTTACAAAAATGCCAAAACTCGGCCCCAAAAATCTATTGAAATTCTACATTCAAAACAACTTAAAACAGCTTAACCATAACTGGGGTTCACCAAAACCTTCCTGCGTATCTTGAAAGGATCAACGGGCTATATTGCCATTACGGCGGTTGCTAGAAATTTCTTTACACGCAACTGACCCTCCCTCGAGAGTCTCAAACGACTTCCAGCCTATTTCATTTAAGAAATAATATACTTCTCGAGGACTACCTCTCACCCCTCTATGGAGGCTCGCGAGGCAGGTCCGTGGTGCTCAGGCCGAATTCCCTGGAAGGAATTCCCTGGAAGGAAGCGAGGATAGTGCTGTTCCATAAAAGCGGCAAAGACACGCACCAGACCAGTTCCTACCGACCAATATCGCTCTTGAGCACCCTGAGCAAAGTTACGGAGAAGCTCTTGCTGCCGAGATTTAGCGGGGCGGCCGAGAAGCTTGACATTCTCCAAAAGGAGCAATTCGGTTTTCGTGGCAAGCATAGTACTAATATGCTTGCCGCGAAGATCGTGTCAGACATTCTGGACGGCTTCAATAAAAGGCATTGCACGGCCCTGCTCCTCCTCGACATTGAGAGAGCGTTCGACAGGGTGTGGCACGACGGCCTGCTGCACAAGCTCTTCATAGAGCATTGTTTTCCAATGCATCTTGCAGCACTTGCCGGGTTATACCTTGCCGAGCGCAAATTCTCGGTTAAAGTCGGTAGCTCAATCTCGACCACGAGACCTTTAGCTGCCGGTGTACCGCAAGGAACAGTGCTATCCCCGCTGCTATTCAGCTACTACATAGCTGACCTTCCAAGAATCCCTGACACGTCGATAGCCCTATATGCCGACGATACCGCCCTCTACTCTACAGCCTCTCACGCGCAGGCGGCCATTGATAACCTGAGCAGGCACATGGAGCAAGTACTTACTTACTACGAAAAGTGGAAAATTCGCCTGAACTCAAATAAGACCGAGCTCGCTATCTTCACGCGCAAACGAACAAATAACGAAGCTACTCCTGTATAAATCTTAATGGCACAAATAACGTAGCCAAAGCCCAAGTCAAATATCTAGGGATAGTCCTAGATACCGGACTAAGATTTCACAAACACATAAACTATATCAAAGCATACATTTTGTGCTAACCAAGAGTTTAGGTAAGCTTATAAAACATAGTTCATTTTTAAGCCCCGCAAACAAGCTTACCATTTATCGAGCCGTGACTCGACCGACGCTACTATATGGTGCACCAGTATGGAGCGCGGTCGCTGAGACTCACCTCAAGAAGATCCAAATGATACAAAACAAACACCTCAGAGCAGCCTTTTCAGCCAACTGGTATACGCGGGTGAGTGACCTGCACGACTGGGCGGGGATCGAGTATGTGCGAGAACATATTGACCGCCTGGCGTGTAGGTTCTTCACGCGCGAGATCACTGGCTCAGAGGTGACGTCAAATTTGGCAAGCGCTCGATATGACCCAGAGCGTCGAACGAAGCACGGACCGATCCATGGTAAAACCTCACTGTTCTATATGAAACACAGACCCCCTAGCTTAGTAAAAACCTGCTTAAATCCAGCTAACACACATAGCCGGAACGGACGCCTGCGTTCCTCTGTCCCCTCATACGTTTTATAGCATCGTGACGCCTTGCCTCCAATGACTCTATTACAATTCCCTCCTGCACCTAGGCTAACACCTGCATTTAGCCTATCAAAGTAAATAACATAATGTATATATATATATGTATGCATGCAGAATGTACATAAAGTGTGAATGTTGTAATGTTGTTCTTGAATCACCTGACACAACTTGCTCTAGTGACAAATAATCACTCTCCTTCCACTACGCGGGCCTGGACCCATAAATGTATATGATTATGTATGTATATGTACGTATGGGTGGTTATATGTGTGTATGTATATGTATGTATATATGTATGAATGATGGTATGAATGATTGAATATTAAAAGATAGACTGTATATAGATATGTACATATTACTTGTTTGTAAGTGTCAACAAAAAGCCAAAGAAACGAGAAATGGAGTTTTTTACATACTTTTCTCCATATCAACCTCCGGCGAACGCATCCTCTTGGCAAAATCATCCCCCCTAAATACAGCCCTTTCGCAATACGTACTTGAAAACACTTGAAAGGTGCGCCTAGGTAAGATAGTTCCAAATGGCATGGTCGCGAAACTGTTGTGCAAAATGTAGCACTTAACATCGAATCCTTAGAGGATAGTTGACATGTTGCGTGGTCCCTTGGCTGTCCATGTGGGACAGTAAGGCACCTAAACTCGACATGTATACACATATGTAGTTACATTACAGCAGTAATGGGACACAATACTTTGTAACTTCTGAAATAAACTGATATATATATATACCTCTCACCCCAAGGAATTTTCGTTGGCTAATGAATAAACAAAAGCCTTGCAAAATCAACAACCATTAACAGAACAAATCTGTAAACACGTCAAAATTATCGACTGACATTCAAAAAAATCCTTAAATGCCAACACAAATACTGCTTGTCGAGAAAAGACAATGGAGATGATCGACCAATCGATTTTTCTTCCTAAAATTACTTTTATAAATAGGAGAATTTCCACCCGTAACAACTCCGAAAGATTGGAAACGATACATATCAATCACCCATTTTAAAATACCGCACAACTGATGTGGTCCAAGGTATCGAACCCTTTGCAGTATTTTTCTAAGATCTATAGATATCATTACATACATGCGATATGACTGTTGAGGTGCCATGTATGGCTGTGTTGATCTCAAAATTTTACTAAAATTAACAAACTCGGTAATTCAGAACCTTGGACATTGTACGCAAGATATGTACAGGCCTGTACTGTGAAGCTCTCACCTAAAGTATTGGAATAATATTTGCCTTTTCCAGTACTTAAAATGCTGAAAATCTTCAGCAAATGTTAACTATAAAAGCGATGTAAGGTGTCAAATAAGACGTTATGCAAGAGAGTATTTTAATATTGAAAGACGCTCCATAACCTCACCATCTACTTCTAAATCTTCTGAGCTTTTATAGCAGTTGAAATAAACATAATTAAGCAAATTCCGTGAATGGCAAATAATGGAAACAATTGCTATTAAATCCTAACCATTTTTCATTTAACAAACGAATTTCTTGAAATATTTCCACTATTATAGCTGCAAATATATCTTCAATTCAAAACACCTGGCAACATATAAATAAGGGGGAAAATCAAGCTAATGCATAAGCACAATAATATTTCGCTATCACCTAAAATCTCGGTTAATAGGATTTCGCTAAGAACGTTCTAAGCTGCGAAATTGAATATTTCGACTCAAATGGAGGCAATTTCGCAAACAAACTTAATTCCTTCTTTGACCTGAGGTTCTGAATTTCCACAGCCTGGGCAAGGCGGAAAAATCGCTTTTAAGAGTTGCCATAAGCTGATACTTTTATTTAATTTATTTTTCTAGTAGGTAAGGCTTTATTTTTTGTTGCTTTTCGTTTGGTCTCTTCTGAAACTTTTACTTGCAGTCGGGCTTTTGTGAACAGACTTTTTTTTGTTTTAAATTGAAAAGTTCCTTGTCATTTAATAACGTTGATGAAAGTGGAAGTAGTCAGAGCTGTACGAGAAATTCGTACTTAATTATAAGAAGACATCTTATACAATGGAGACCAACGAGACCGTAGAAAAACTTTTTTCAAAATTTCGTACCCTGGTCAGGGAATGTCTTTTAAGGTCAATATATCATCACAGAAATTAGGTCCCGTGCGAAGATATCTTCAGCAGTCATCTTGTATTTGAAGGTGACACTAATAAATTTTAATTTGTCATTTTTAAAGCCTAGTAACCAGCCTTAGGCGTAGGGTGCCAGTTATGTAACCCTGTTTGTTAATTACTTAACAGGCGGGTTGAGTTTAGGGTATCGTTCATAATTAGCAAGAAGAGTTGTATCTCGTCTAGATTATCAGAGTATTAAATTAAATTAAGCTAATTTTAGGGTTTAATCTTGGCCCTATGATATGCCCTATATCCCAATTCCTGTTTTGAAATAGTTTTAACTAAACCTTGATTTCTAGAGGTCCTGACTAATCGCGGTGAGTCATAAAGTACCAAAAATGTAATGTTGTAAATTTTTTCATAAGTAAAATTGAAAAATGAATTACAAAAATTAATTTATTGTTTTCGATAATCATTTGTATTCCTATAAAGGCCAAATAATTATTAGAAAATTTAAATTGGGCTATCTGGTTCGAGGAATAAATAACTTTAACTTGTTCTATAATAGAGTGTAGATTTTTTTGTGAGAGAAACGTAGGAAGCACCTTATGAAGGCTAGCAAAAGCAATTGCGTTGGTCACTTGATTTAAATGAATTTGCAACATTAATAGAGAATTAATAATTAGGTTTAGCGCATTTACGTCATTTATCTCCTCAGAAAATTGGTTAATCAACCGATTTACCAATAATATATTTGATTTAATATGAAAAAGGCTATGATTTGTTTCAGACATGATTTCTTTAGCTAGAGTAATTTGCACGCTAATTTGTTCATTCAACCTATGGCCATTACTCTTAAGATGGGCTAAAATTGAATTTATTCTTTTACCGTCATCTGCGCCTGGAGTTCCAAACAGCCATTTAGATATTTTTCCACCTATATTTATTAGGCCGCGCTTTTTCCTTTTGTTAGGTTTGATAAGTCCTAACGCATAATCAACATATAATAAAAGGGTATTTGCTTGTTTTATTAGATTAGAAGAATGGCTATCAAGACTCTTCTTTGACGTAATAAAGTTAAGTTCTATATTTATATGATTTGCGAATTTCTATAAACTCAGTAAGATTTAAGTAAGTAATGAAAGTGTTTTTACCAGACACTATACGAGTGGGGTTTAAACTAACAGGTAATATAGGATCGGTGAACTTTCTAATAGAGGCGTTGGTTAATAGGGTTACTGAGAGAATCAGTATTGATTTAATGTGCAACAAAAGAAAAATGATTTAATGTTTTTTGCGCCTCTTGTGTTTAGAAGTCTCCGTTCTGATTTTATTTAAAGTTTGTGCTACAGGGTCTATTTTCGTAAATCTTGGTGCTAATTTCTGATTTATCTCTAGTTTGTTCCTTATGATATATATTATCATTTTTGGATAATTCCATAGGGTTTTTCGGTTGACATTGATTTCGTTTACTCTTTCCATCTTGTTTTTATTGAAATTTTCAATAAGATCCCTGTATTTTTCTTTAAGCCTTTCTTTATGATTTTGTACATATTTGGAAATTATATTTCCTTCTTCAATATCAAATGGGTCTTTTGAGTTAATATGACCAGTCACTACTTCAAAAGGTGTATAGACGGTAGCAGAATGAACAGAGTTATTGTAATGGATTAAAGAATATTTTACAAGATTATTTAATGATTCCTTTGGGTTTTGTTGAGTTTTAATCCTAATGTGTTCCAGCAATGTAGAGTGGAACCTCTCGATATAACTGTTTGAATTGGGATTTTTGGGTGTAGTAAAATGGATTTGGATCTTATGAATTTTGCAAAAATCCGTAAAATTATTATTGTTAAACTCGACACCATTATCACAGGTCTCGGGAAGTTCTTAATGTGAAATGAAGGTCAAAAGTACATCGATGACATTTAATGAGTTTATGCCAGGTATGTCATAGACCTGGGCAAATTTTGAAAATGTGTCTATTACTGTCAGGAATTTTTCTTTTGAAACTGACAAGGTATCGATAGGAATCGTTTCAAAGGGCTTTGATGCCAATAGAATTGGTTCAGATTAGGGTTTCTTTCATATTTTGACTTTTGGTATATAGCGCAATTATTAATATAATTGGTTATATCCTTTATCATGGAGGGCCAATAAAAATTTCTCTTAATTGACTCTACAGTAGTTGTAATGCCTCGGTGTACTGTTTTATAAATGTGATGGTAGTTTATTTTATCCTGTTAGTTCGTTGGCAAAGTTACATCTGATAACTGAGAGGAACAAATAATGAGTTTTGAATGGATTCGAAATATTTTCTCTTGTATAGATTTAAGGAATTATTTTTCGTCTTCATTCAAGACCTTGATCTTATGCGCCTTTGATGGCTGATCTTCCGGTATTTAGAATCTCCCAAGTCAAAGCCTTTTCGCAAGTCTCATTAGATGCAGGCCCCTTTTCCATCATTATGGGAAAGCATCGGGGTGTAAGAACATTTACGGCATATATATGTTTATTTGTTTATTGTGCTACTAAAGCACTTCATCTTGAATTGTCATCATTTATCAGTAGTAGTAGTAGTAGTAAGGGTGGGGGGGGGGGGGGGGAAGCCCGGTAAGTTGGCCTATAAGTCCCTTTTCACCATCCCCAATCCGCCCTCCCCTACCTGGCTACTTCCAACACCCGGCCCGCACTGAAACGGCCCGTCACCTTGATAAAGGTGAGGACGTCCTCCCAGTCCAGTATCTTCTTCCTTAGGCGACTCCACCTATCACAAATTCCTATATAGTGGTATGAGGACGCCTCCCCTGTCCCGCAGTTTTTGCAGAGTGGGCTGTCTCTCACGCCGATAAGGTGCAGATGTCTGTTTAGGCTTCCATGCGCAGTCAGAATACCTACCAAGTTCCTGATGTCCTCTCGGCTCTTTTTTAGCAGTGGCCTTGCTCTGGATCCGTCAGGATTTAGAATCATTTCCTTGGCTTGTCTGCATCCTTCTTTTCCTCTCCAATTGTGCTTTGTCTTGTTCCAGGCCCAGTTATTTAGTTCCTGAGAGATTTGCCTTTTACTTAAGCCCAGACCAGGTTCTGGACCGACGAGGTGGCTCATTGAGCCATATCTTGCCAATTCATCGGCCCGTTCGTTGCCCTCGATGCCACTGTGCCCTGGAACCCATCTGAGTCTTACTTCCTTGCGCACAGCCAATCTGTCTAGGGCGTCTCTACATTCCTGAACTAGCTTACAGCTTGTCCTGGGTCCTTGGATCGCCCTGAGAGCGGCTTGACTGTCCGAGTAAATATATATACTCTCTACACCTTCTGTTACCTCCGCCTTGGTTGCTACTTCCAAAATAGCAAACACCTCCTCCTGGAAAACATTGGCATATCTCCCCAGCGAAGTGCTTTCTCCTAATTTAGTGTTGTCTAGGTATACACCGGCTCCGGATGACTGTGTATTAGCCATCCATGAGCCGTCAGTGTACCATGCGTGTACGCCGCTCGGCGTACGTACCTGGCCTGACAGCCACTCTTCCCTTCTCAGTCTTAATCTGCCATCTGGAATATTGCCTTTGGTCGCAATGATGGGTAGATCCCTACTCATTTTGGCGGGAATAGTCGTATGGCCTTTCCCTGTGTAGTCCGTTCGCCATAGGCCACTGTCGATCATCCTTTTGTGAGCCGCCATTGCCTCTCTCTCAATCCAGATCGGGAGGTCCGGCAGCCCCAGGATGATGTTCAGTGCTGCTCCGGGAGTTGTTCTCAATGCTCCGGTAATACCCAAACAAGCCAGCCTTTGCAGTCTGGCCAGTTTCTGGGCATTAGTGGCTCTGGCCACCGCTGGCCACTAGACCACGGATCCGTAGGAAATCCTCGGTCTTAACACAGCAGTGTACAGCCACTGGAGGATGTAAGGTTTTAAACCCCACTTCCTACCTACCGTTCTCCTTAGTTGCCACATAATCGCGGTTGTCTTATTCACCACCTGTTCGACGTGTGCCTTCCACGTCAATTTACTGTCTAAAATAACTCCCAAATATTTGACTTGTTGACTTAGGCTCAGTCTCGTCTGGTAGAGTATGGGATGTATAAAACCTGTTAGATTTCGTTTCCTTGTGAAGAGAATGAGTTCGGTCTTCCCTGGATTTACTGAGAGACCATTCTCCTCACACCAACCTTGAACTATCCGACACGCCACCTGCATACGCTCGCAGACCGTTCTCACGAACTTGCCCGTGATCATTACTAGCCCATCGTCAGCATGTAGAATCCCTCAAGATTTAACCTTCTCAGGAGGCTGTCCATCACCAGGCACCACAAATGTGGCGAGAGGCAGCTGCCTTGTGGGCAACCCCCTCTTACCCCAACTTCGACGCGAACTTCTCCCAGCGTGGCGCTGATCTATCGGTCTTCCAGTGCCGTTTTTACCCACTTGACCAAACGAACTGGTGTTCTCTTGGCCTGGAGGGCTTGACAGATAGTTTTCGTTTTAGCCTTATCGAAAGCTCCTTCTACGTCAAAGAAGAGCGCTAGCGCCATTTCTTTGTTTTCTATTGCCTTTTCAGCCCTTCTAACTACAGAATGGAGAGCCGTTTCAGTCGACTTCCCCCTTCTGTAGGCGTGCTGGTTATCATGTAGAGGAGAATCTGTTAAGATCTCTTCCATGATGAACCTGTCAATAATTTTTTCCATTGTCTTCATTAAAAATGAATTTAGACTTATAGGCCTAAAGGACTTGGGATGGGAATAGTGTCTCTTCCCTGCCTTGGGGATGAAGACGACATCCGCTGCTCTCCAATCTTGTGGAACGTACCCTAGTGTTATGCTGGCCTCGCATACTCTCTTTAAGTAAGGGAGTAACGTGTCAAGGCCCGCCTGCAGCATCATGGGTATAATTCCATCCGGCCCTCCTACCTTATATGGACTGAACTCCTCCACTGCCCAAGTTATGGATTCGTCAGTCACCACACTGCGGGCAAGGTTCCAGTCCATCTCTGGCTCTGGCTCCTCGTCCCAGTTGGTAGTCTGTACCTCTCCGGGGAAGTGGGTTTTTAGAAGAAGCTCTATCGTTTCCTCTCTGTTCGCCGTCCATTGTCCGCCTGTTTTCAGAGAGCCAATCTCTTTTTGTCTTTCCGAGCCCAGCAGCTTAAGCAGACGCGCTGAGTCCGAGAGAGACTCCATCTCTCCACAGAATTTCCTCCAGCTGTCTCTTTTACTGCGGACCTCGAATTTAAATGTCCTTCTGGCTTCTAGATACACATCCCAGAGCTCCTGCCGCCCTTCCCTGAAAGTGTGGCGGTGGGATCTTGTCTCGTCTTTTTTAAGACGGTCCAGAGTATCACTCCACCAAGGCAGCCTCTTGGCGCTCGCTTTCTTAAGTGGGCACGCTTGTTCATAGGAGTCGATGATTACACTGTTTAGCTTTACCACCTCAATTTCTAGTTCTTGTTTTGATGAAACAGCCTGCCCTAAAGTTCCCATGGACATTACCAGACTTTCCCTAAATTTGTTCCAGTCTGTTGCCCTCGGAATTCTTTTCAGTGGCTTCTTCATCTTATCCGATCTAATTTCGAATCGGATCATTCTATGATCGGACATAGTTATGGCCCTACTTACCCTCCAATTGACTACCTTTTCCGCAACGCGATCGGATTTATCAACTGAGGCCTTTCTTGCCTGTTTTCGTCGCTTTGTAGCTCGCAGAGGCAGAGTATCAGACATTTATTCTGACCAAGGCACTAATTTTAAAGGTGCATACAATCCACTTCTAACATTTTCTGAAGCTCCGTCTACAAAACTTTCTATTAATTGGCATTTTAATCACCCAGGTTCACCTCACTTTAACGGACTGAGCGAAGCCTCCGTAAATTCGGTCAAAACACACCTCTTTCGTGTCATTGGAGAACAGGTTCTAACCTACGAAGAATTTTATACTCTTTTAAGTCAAATAGAGTCAAAATTGAAGTCACGCCCTCTTTCGGCTGTAAGTGAAGATCCCAATGATCTTCTACCTCTAACTCCTGGTCATTTTCTGACCATGGAACCTCTCACCATTTTCCCTGAAAACGACTTGTCAAACGTGCCATTAAATCGGCTAACCCGCTGGCAAAAGCTAACGCGAATGCACTCTGGTTTTTGGAAGTGATGGAGCCAAGAGTATCTTCATACGTTGCAACAACGTTCTAAATGGACGAAATCGATAGCAAACATTAAATTAAATACGTTAGTGCTGATCAAAAACGAACAAAAGCCTCCGCTTGAATGGGCTCTTGGTCGAGTAATCAAGGTACACCCGGGAGAGGATGGTGTTGTACGCGTGGTCACTCTGAAAACTCAGAATGGGATATTACAACGCCCAGTAGTAAAGATATGTCCATTACCTGGGCAGTAACTTTATCAATATTTTTTTCTATTTTTTTCTTCTCGATTTTTTCAGAATTTAATTTTTTTTTTTGTTTTTTTGCTTTTACAAAAACGGAAAAACCCTAGCAAGTTTTTGGTGAGGGGAATGTCGGAAATGGACGGGTTTCTAAATATTTATTTTCATTTCAATTTATTTTATTGGGATAAGTAGTTTTATTTACTTATACTCGTACAGGAACTGTATGATTTATGGGAAATATTTTTATAGTCCTTTTCGACTGAGCATGATGTCATGCACAGAAAAAGGGCCGAAGTAGTACAGCACACAAGTACAAGGAACGGCGTGCGACCACTAAGCCATGAAATCCATTTCATATCTGGGTGATAATTAATTAATAATTTAAATGTTTCTATTCTTTACAATATGACCTTTCGCTTGAAAAAGCAGAATTAAAAAATTTATTAAGATAGGTCATGTATTATTGACTATAGTCGAGAATACTGAGTTCCATCCGAAAATATAATATCGCAGCAAATGCAAAAATATTTTTTAAATGGATGAAACTTTGCTGGAAGAAGAATTTTCGACAAGCTGTAATGGAGTTAATATATCCAATTCAACTTAATATTGTCATGAAGAAGTTTCAAAAAATATTTTAGAAATGGTAAAATATAGAGGTAATGTTGTACATCTCATTGTGCCCTGAACCCAATAGACGTTATTCATATAACCTCTATTGGGTTCAGCTTAAGCACAAGCAAAATGTTATGTTGCTAGAAAAATAACGATATATAAATATAACCCTGGAATCCTGAAAAATTGCCATAAAATAACGGAAAAATAATATATATTTGACCTACAACTTTGGAGAGTATTTTCATGAAATCCATTTTAGTCAACTGCCTAAATATCAGCACCTCTTGAATGGCAAATATATCAAATCTATATGTATCTATTCAGATACAAAAACTACCAGCATGCAGCTTTCGACATTTATGGCATAACTCTAGTTTGAAGAGCATGGTTTGGAATATCACTGAATCGCCCGATTCCTACATTATCTCGTTTTAGGAGTGACAGGAAAATTTAATATTTGATTAGAGGAACGATCACTACCTATTTATAGTCGTATTGATTTAATAATGGCAACTGCATTTATACCACCACCTCTATCAATCAATGTCCATATTATTAATAATGGAAATGTTTTAAGTGATTTTTAATATATGTCATTGTTTTTAATATGTAGACATACTTCAGATATTAGTGAACAATTTTCCAAGTCCAAGTTCGATAGGTATTTTTATATTTGAGTGATTTTTATTTAATACGATCAGGCGCTGCAAAATTCGTCTACGAATTTTTTTAAATATATGAAAGTGGCTACAGATTGAATAAGCTTAAAACAATTTTAAGATTGTTTGTCAAAAGCCAAATGAGCGAAAAATATATATTTTGGTCATCAGCTCAAAGAATCGAAAATTCCTATTATTCATGTACTATTATTCAAATCTCTTCAATAGCTAAATAAAATGTCCTATACATTTAATGTTACAACATTGCACTGGTGTGGAAAATTGGAAATTCCTAAAAAAATTATATTATTAAAGTTTCTCACAAGAATTTCTGTAGTCTACGTAAATGTCTGGATACATTCAGTAAGTTTCAGAATTTTCCTAAATTGCTTAGTATTATTATAGTTCTGTCTATTTTCCAACGATTTAATCAATCGCTGCACAATGCATAATTTTACCCAGTAAATATCTGAGGTGGAGTTTACACAATTATTGTGTAAACTCCACCTCAGATATTTACTAGGTAAAAGAGTCTATAGTTTTAGGGTTTCGTACAAGAATGGGATGGTAGCATAGCAGAGCGAAGAAAATAAATTGATTTTATTGGAGCACTGAAAAATGCACCAGCCCGAAAACCTGAACATGTCGAACAAATGTTCTATTATTTAAATCTCTCGAATATATTCTGCATATTTGCATAACATTTCCTACAGATTTGAAACATTTCATGAGAGAGTGGAAACAAATTCGACCTTGGCGAATGCATGGAAAATAAACTGATATGGAAATTTAAACTTTTTTAAATCTATTTTAATTTTAAAAATTAATATGAATGAATGAATGAATGATCTAGATGAATATTAATACACTACGACTTAGGCAGATCTATTGTGCCTCCATGGTGCTTCCGTTGATGTGATTCCCAATCAGAATTCCTCACCCATATCAGTGCCTTGATAAAAGTAGTCTGGATAGTTCTGTCAATGAACGTTCCTCTTGTTTCACTATGCAGCACCCGAAGCAGGCAATTCGCCTATTCGCCACCGCCTCGCGCTCCTTCAGAAGATGTTTCGGGATTTCCCCCACTTCTCATAGAACCGACAGCTGTCCTGGTTTTCAGTTTTTATGCCCTCCAGGTGCCTCCTCAACCGGCACTGGCGCGTAAGAGGAACTTAACTAAACGTAAATGACTTCTCATTGACTTCATTGTACTTAATTATCGAGTCTCAATTAAATAATAAAATGGCTTCGAGTAGACAAATAGTTGAAGCTGAGTTGTGTTCATTTATCGGAGTTCACTGAATAACCATGCGAGTTAATAGTTAATTTTATTTGAATTTCAAGAGTCAACTGAATGTTCGGCTCGAACAAATAGTTATAGCTTAATTAAGTTTTTTTGACGAAGCTCAGCCAAATTAAAAACGTTTTAGGTAGACAAATAACTAAATATTAGTTATTCTTAATTTTGTACGTCTTTGAGTGAATAATTGAAGCTGTTATTAAATGAAGCAATAGGTGAAGTTAATGTATGTTAAGAATTAGGTGTGTCGAGAATGAACTGAATAAAAATTACCTTAAATTGCCAAATAGTTTCGATTAGTTTGGGCGGAGACTTTCAAGGAGAATCAACTAGATAAATATAACTTCTAGTTGGTCAAGAGTGTGATATATGAAGATTCAAGAAAATAGATGTGGATATTTAAATAGATGAAGCTTAGACATGTTTAGTTATCGAGAATCAACTAAAAAATTCTACTTGAAGTCACTAGATAACTAGACTAAGCTTAGTCGTATTTAAAAGTCAAGCCATGCAACATTTGGAGTTAAAATGCGTTTAAATATTAAGGCTCCAATAAAGAAAGTGCTTCAGGTGAGCGATTTGTTTATTCTACTTAAAGTCACTAGATCACTAGTGTAAGTTTAGTTGAGTTTCAGTCAAGTAAGTTGAGTCAAGCCACAAGTAAATAAAAGCAGCTTCATGTGTATAAATACTTGAAGTTAAAATGCGTTTAAATATTGGGACTTAACAACACCTGAAGAACTTGAAGCTGTTTTTATTTCTATTGTTTAAGAGTCGAGACCCAACTAAATAAAAGGGATTTATATATAATTAAAATCTTATTCCGTTTAATGCTCTAAATTCAACTAAATGGTTGCGCCTTTAAGAGAACAGAAAGTTGATGGTTAGTTATGTTTAATTACCGAGTGTCAACTGAATAAAAACAACTTCAAGTGGATAAGTAGTTGGAGCTTTTTTATGTTCACTAAATTGAGTAAATTCAGGTGAACGAATAGTTAAAACCCAGTTGAGTTTAACATTCGAGAATTTACTAAAAACAACAGTTTTGCGTAACACTGTTAAAACTCAGTTTGGTTTATTTATTGAGATAAATAAATAAAGCGACTTTACATAAGCAATTAATTGAGGCTTTGTTAATCTTAACTAAACTTAAATGACTTCATTTGTAGACAAAAATAGTAAAAGCTAAATTGTGTCTAAGTATCAAGACTCAACTAAATAGCAATGACTTCAAATGAATAAATAGTTGAAGCTGAGTTGTGTTTATTTATCGAGACTCACTGACTAGCCATGACTTCAGGAGAGTTAAGAGTATTAATTGTGTTCAGTTTTCAAGAAACAACTGAATATTCTACTTGAACAAATTATTGAAGCTTACTTAAGTTTATTTAATGAAGGTCGGCTACATTAAAATCGCTTCAAGTAGACAAATAAATCGGTAAAGCTTACATATGCTTATTTTTCGAGCTTCAATCAAATAGAGTATATTCGAATGGATAAGTAGTTGATGCTAATTTATGTTTAATCGCTTCAAGTAGGCAAATAGCTAAAGTCTAGTTATGCTTAGTCTTCGAGACTCAACCAAACGGAATATATTCGAGGAGCTAAGTAGTTGAAGCTAATTTATATTTAATAGTTGAAACCAAGTCCAAAATTAACTAAATAAAAGTAACTTTAAATAATGTAAGCTTAATTGTGTTTAAATGTTAAGACATTGACGTGGATATATAACGGATCTTACTCTGAGATTCAAATAAATGGATATGAATGTAGGAAAACAAAAGTTTGAAGTCAGTTATGTTTAGTTGACAATACTTAACTAAGTAAAAGCCACTTCAAAAAATAGTTTAAGCTTGGTTATTATCGGGAATCAAGTGAACGAAAATGGCTTCAAGTGAACCAATAGTTAAATTGAATAATCTACTAAATATAAATAATATTTGTGTTAAAATAGTTGAAGCTTAGTTAGGATTAAATGTCGACGTATTTAAATGTAAATGGCTGTACGTGTACAATGAATTGAAGCTTTGTCATGATTAATTGTCTTGATGCAGTTAAATAAAAATTAACAAGGAGATATACAGTTACAGTTAAAGCTTAATTATTTAAATTGTCGACACTCAATTAAATAAAAATGACTTCAAGTAGATAAATACTTGTTGTTTAGTTATCGGAATTCAACTGAGTGAAAAGGGCTTCTAGCGAACGTGTCTAATCAAGTAAATAAAAATGACTTCAAGTGTGTAAATACTTGAAGCTAATTGTCGGGACTAAACTGGGTGAAAATGGCTTCAGGCGAACTTGTCTAAACTAAATGAAAATTACTTCAAATGTATTTAAATGCTTGAAGTTTATGTTTCATTGTCAGAACTCAAAGAGAACGTTCTAATCAACTAAAGAAAAATGACTTCAAGTATATAAATACTTGAAGCTTATGCATATTGTAGGGACTCAACTGAGTGAAAATGGCTCTAGTCAACTAAATAAAAATTACTTCAAGTAGATAAAAACTTGAAGCTTGGCAATGTTTAATTGTCGACACTCAACTAAGTAAAAATGCTTAGAAGGACGGATTACTGAAACCTATTTATGTTTAGGCATGTTTACGTCCAAATTATTTTGAGCTATTGGTAATCGATATTTCTAAACTGTCCATGCCTTGAATCTATATTTAGCTAGTGCCAACTGCTGTCAAATATTTAGAAAAAATCGGAGGAACTGACTCGAACCAGTGAGGATGCGGATATTGGGTTAGTTTTTACTCAGTGTTAAAAGGTGTTTCGATCCTCCTGAATGAGGGGCCATAGAAACATCTTTGATTGCCTTAACCCTGGACCGTGTTCCCATAGACTGATCATTTGGTTTGTTCTTCTTTCCTGAATTCTTCCTTGTAGGCGTGCGTCCCTATACCAGAGAAAGGGTCCGATCCTAAAAGCCCAGTTTTTGTTTCTACTTTTGCCAATTGTTCTGCTTTTCGTTGCCTTCTATCGCAGCGTGTCCTGGTATCCATTGCCTATCTAGCTGATTATTACCTTACAATTGATTGCTTTTGGCTCCACAAATGCTTTAAACTTCTTATAAGATAGAGCCTCCTCGACCATGGCTCCAGAGTGTAAACATCACAAGTGCTAGGTAAGTGATCCTAATGAAGCTGAAAAATCTAAAGAAAACTGTAAAACTGTCGACGTTTCGAGGATCAAATCTGTCTCCGTCGTCAAGAACGAACAAATCTAAAATCGAAAATGGTTAGTAAATGTAAATAACAGCAAAACGCTGTCGCAAAAGCATTTCTGGAGCCACAGGCAATCAATTGTAAAGTGACTATGAATCCTCCACAATAATATAGGACATATCTACATCATAGCTGATTGCTGTCTGCTTGACTGTCTGAGAAGATGGCAATCTCTTTCTTTCTATAGCTTCAGTCGAGCTTAAATTGCACACATCTTCATGTGAGATTAATTTCCACCTTGAATATGTCCGGGTGCTTCACCATTGCTTCAGAGAATTAAGTTCCTGGCCCAAATACTCCGGCTCCGGTCCGCTGTTCAGTTCTTGCCCCATCTGTATACCTTTTTGTAGTACTTTGCTACGATGTGAAAATGCAAGTGGTGTTCTTTTTTATTCTTCTCTACTCCTTCTCACGACCGTGAAGTGTTTTTCAAAATTGTATCTTTCGACCACACGTCCCTGGGGAGCCCAAGAAGTAGTATATGCTTTGTCAGAGATTTTAATTCAGCCTTTCTAAGCCATCCTCCCTCGTCCGCTCCCTCTCTTTCGATTCTAGTCATTGCTTGTCTAGCTGCTCCCTCTACAACAATGTTGGACAAGTTTTCATTACGATTGTTATGCTTATTCATGGCAGGAGTTGTACTTTGTTGAGAGCTGATTTTATGCTCTGCTTTTCCATTTTCTTGAACCAGACGATCGACCCGTAAAGTAGGGTGGGTATCCTGTCATTGCGTACACCCATCGCAGGATTTCTGGTTTACGTCCAAAGGTGATTCCTGCAAGGCTTTGGCACAACATGATGGCCCTTGTAGCCTTAGTTACAAGTCCTTCCATGTGTTTATTCCATTTGAGTTTGCAGTCTATTGTCATGCCTAGATAGTCACATATATACGGAGAACTTTCATTCTAGGGAGTTCTATCTTCCTAAAGAATGGTATTGTGGTTTAATCCAGCCCCACTGGTTGGCACCATTATTCCATTGCTATGAGTCCAGTTTTAATGAGCTCACATAGTATACCCTTGAACTTTCTTCATGCTGTGGTGACACCAGCATCGCCATACCCAACACAATGTAGTCGAGGTCTGTCAGTATTTCCACTAGTTCGTCCACACTAGACTTCACATTAGTGGTGAGCATACTTCGTCCTAAAATTATATTAATTAATATAAACGTAAACATAAAAATGTCGTAAGAGAGGCAAAGATGGACCACAACAAAAGGGCTATCGAAAGCAGTGCAAACCCAGTAAAAATGTGTTGGGATCTAATTAATACAAAACGTCCTCTAAAAGCAGATGTGATTTGAATTTAAATCAGGTAAATAGCTTTTCTATTGATGTGCGTAATAGAACCAATAGCGAGCTAGCAAGCAAAGGCCTTTTTACTGAAAAGTTGTATTTTGATACCGAAAAACCATGGAAAAGAAGATTCTAAAAAACAAGCCTTGTAGATTACTGTGGGTGGCATGCTAAATTACTAATATCTGTAAGAGAAGAAATTCTGTACCCTCTGATAGACCGTATGGACATATCGATGGCTGAGGGTATTTTTCCTGATAGTTTAAAAATGGCTGCCAATACTAAAAATGAAAAAAGAAAGTGATTTTAATAATGGTTGACCCATCTCAATATTCCCTGTTATAGTAAAAGTTTTCGAAACAGCATTAAAGATTCAAATTGTATCATACTTTGAATCTTTATTTATTTATTTATTTATTTCAATGGAAAATCCATTTTACAATAACAATACAGTAAATACACTTCGGATAGGGCTAAAATATCAGCTGAAGTTTTTTCAAAAAGCAAAACTTGGACCTAAAGAGCGAACATTTATATGTCCTATCTTAAAATTGTTAGCCATTTTAACTAGATCAAACAACTAGCAATTTCATTGGGCTGTGTGTTATTTTTGTGCAAACTCTTCCCTCTTTGTAACCTACCGGTGATATCTCGCAGATGGCGTTAAGTCATTTAGATAAGATATGATATGTGTGAATGGCTGCTTTAGCCAGTATTTGTATAAGTCTTAATATCTCGTATTATTTTATCTCCGACTCTAGAATTTCTGGTTTAAATACGACGTATACAGGCGACCTAACGCAGCTTTAAATGACCACTCAGATGTTCTTAGGATAAATTTATAATACGAGTGTTTAGAGGAGCAAACACTTTGCAAATCCGTAGGGATGAGTCTAAGATAAATTAGCGTTCTACCAATGGATGCATTCATTAATTTAACGCTTTGTCCAAGAGGACTTTAAGCCAAACTTATGGGGCTTTATAGTGTTGTAATTTGAAAATTAGGGTAGTTTGGTAGATAAGTGGGGTGTTTAATAATTAGAACCCTCCGCTGCAATCCAAAATTCCTGCCAGCGTGAGGGGAGTGGCGCCATGCAAGGATTCAATATCCGCAGTGGAAGAGAAAAATTTAATAATAAAGTGTCAAGATCGATTGCTTAGGCAATTCTTCCCTGAAAGGTATTATAACAAAATTGTTTCTTTATTTTTTGTATTCAGAAATTCCACATGATGCCTCCATGAGAGTATGTGAACCATATTTCATGTATTTTGCTGTCTTTGACTTGGAAAAAGGTTTCTGTGCATTATAAGATTTATTTAAATGTTAAATATGTACAGACACATCGTTTGATTGATTCAGCTACGTCCACTTGTGGATGGCTTTACTTACATGCTTTATATTACTAAAGAACGCTGACAATGTACACAAAATAATAGCACAACTTCATCTACGAAAACTCAGTAGTAAAGTGAATCGGGTAAGCTAGTGGTGCTTACACCGAAATCAGGATGAACGAGAAAAGCTTTTAGATGAAAGGAATATTAGCTACTAACAGCGTGAACTTTTAAAATGGCTGGACATGAAAAAAGGCAACTCACTTGACGAAAACAGTGGAAAGTCCCAGTTACGGTTTTGCAAGGTAATAACAAGGTATTACCTGAGACTTCAAAATGAGTTCGATAGAAGATTCATACAAGAGCATTTCAAAAGGGCTTTTCTACAGCGACCGCTAGTCACAATGGCTGAGTTTTGAAGAGTGTCCCTAGTTCGATTTCTATCGACGGAGATATTTGAAACAATCACCTGAGATGTTGACTTCAAAAATCCTGCTTAACTTAAATATACACCTTGATTACAAAGAGACTAAGTACTTAATTATTGTTTTATTATTGCTTCTACTGACGAATTACATGCCAAGGCTCCGCCAAACTCAGCAGGCGCATTCAATAGGGCTACTAAAGATTTGGTCCAAGTTTTCCGGACAACTTGCTCCCAGGAGCTATGACGACATCCGAAATGCAAACCACTCATTTTCTATTTTTCTTATTTTCTAGTGTCCTAGAGGTTCCTGGTTTTTACAGCATCACAGAGTACAATAAAAAAACGAGTAGGCGTACTCCCGCCTGTTGTTATCCCAAGCGACGTATGACCTTGTCGCAAATGTCAGATGAGATTCTCATCTGACTTGACCAGTGCAGTAGAAGATGCGGTCAGAGTACCAATTCTGACGCGGCAGTGATAGCAAAAGAGCTATTCTCTACTGAAAATGTATCGTGCGTAGAATGTAGTTGCCCTTTCGTGAAGTGCTGCATGTTATTTTCATATTAATTTTGTATAACTTTTATACCGAAATGCAAAGGGCGAAGAAGAAAACCGGTCCCGTTTGCTGCAGTTAAGGCTGTAATAACAAAAGTTACAACTCAACAGGTATGTATTATGTGTAATGTTTTTGTAGAGAATGTAAAACAAGTGCATAAAGGCTGGTCACAAAATAAGGAATAAATTAAATAATTTTATTACAAATTGAATTTTTCGGAAAAATATATGGACCTGTAAATTTTCTTCATTTCGAAACACGTTTTCCTGGTTGCAATTTATATACCTATATATACCGTTCCAGAGAACGAAGAAAAGGAAATTGCTACGAAGGGATAGTGTTTTGTTCCGTCAACCTCTACTCATACCTGTGTACAAACCTCTTTAGTTTTGAACAAGTTTGTTAATACATAATGATGTATTTTTATACACATGATTTTATAATGTAGCCCTTTTATAACATGTTTTTTTCATATAAATTTACCTCATAATGATTTAAGTTTTAGGTTCATTAAGTTCTTTTTCATGATTTATGCGTAAGTTCTTTTTCATTATTTATTTTTTACATAAATACAGCATTTATTTGGACATTAATATGACAATCGCTCAATATAAATACGAATGATATTTTTATTTATTCTAAAATGCTAAAAGCAATATTAAATATAATAATAATACAAATTAATTAGAAAAACGGGGAAAAATATAAAACACATTCAACTTCAATAAATTGGTGAAATACAAATATTGTTCTTAACTACGTCTATGGCCAAAACGCGCATTCGCTTCAACCGCCAGCTGTCAAGGACACATAACGCCGAGCCAATTTATGAATTGAAAGATGCGCAGTGAGCATACTCGTTATTTTAGTTGTACTCTGGTATCACCTCGTGAATCATTTCGTGGATTTTCCTGAATGGCATTTACTCTATGGTCATTGCTTCTATGTTCCTGGTTAGTTCCTGTGTCCGCGTCATGTACCTGAAGAATTTCGTCGCTTGCTCCTTCAGTCTCTGTTCTAGCGGTCTTGTCCTGGATTCTCTGTACAGTGTCCTTGTAGTCTTGAAATCTTCCCATCTGTAGTTCATGACTGCGCATAGCATCTTGCATTCAAGCGTGTGTAACTTCTCCTTGTGGGTCTTCGCTGCGGAGTTCCAAACCAGTGCTGCGTACACGATGATTGGCCTAACGTATGTGTTGTACAGTCTGATCTTGATATCCTTGTCCAGTCTTGACTGCGGCGAGATGTATGGGAAGATTGTGATGGCTGCTATTCCTGCTTTTCTCCTAGCTCCTTGTATGTGGTCCTTGAATGTCAGCTTCTTGTCCAGTGTGACTCCTAGGTACTTGACGGTGTCCGTGTCCTCGATCCGTGTGCCTTTGATCGTGATGTGTGTTCTTTCTTTTCTGTGCTTCTGGTTGAAGTTGATTAGTTGCGTTTTGGTCTCGTTTATCTTCAACTTCCACTTCTTGAAGTACTCCGCTATCATCCTGACGTGTTGTTCTATTCGTTGCGTGGGTGCCATCGGCTGTGTGGATGATGTGTACACTGCTACGTCGTTTGCGAAGAGTACTATCTGGTTGTGCTGTTTCCTTGGAACGTGGTTGATGTAGATGTTGAATAGCGTCGGCGATATCACGCTTCCTTGGGGGAGTCCCTGCCTTATTGTCCTTGTCCTTGATATATAATCAAGTTGATCAGTCTTGTTGCTGTAGTCCTGTCCTTTAGGTAGCTCATGACGGTCTTCGTGATTGCCGGCGCGATGTCTGCTTCGTGCATCTTGGTGGCCATGGCTTCTCTCCATACTGTGTCGTATGCTTTCTCTAGGTTCAGGATTGCCGCTGTTATCGTCTTCTTGGTATTGTTTGCTGTAATTGCGTGGTCCACTATCCTGGCAAGTTGTATGGCTGTCGATTTCCCCTGCTGAAATCCGAATTGTTCTGGGATTATGATTCCTAGTGTTTAGAGCTCCGCGTTGATCATCTTGTTGAGCACTCCTTCGTATACTTTTCCTAAGGGTGGTAGCAGTGATATCGGCCTGTACGACGCTGTTGGTGTCCTGTCCTTTCCTAGTTTGGGGATGACGATGATCCTGACTATTTTCCATATCCTCGGGAAGTAGTGTAGTCTGATCGAGACGTTGATGATGTACGTCAGCTGGACAAGGGCCTTGTTTGGCAGGATCTTGGCATCCTTCATGACTACTCCGTCCACTCCTGGTGCTTTATATGATATGGCTCTCCTGATGATACTCTTCAGTTCCCGAGGGCTCGTGATTATCCTGTCCCTGTCCTGTGGTGGCAGCGCTTCGATTTCGTTTATTGTCCTTTGAACTCTTCTTCGTGTCCTGTCATCTGATGGATTCTCTGTTAGGCTGCTGATGTTGGCGAAGCATTCCATGAATGCCTCCGCCTTCTCTGCTTTGTCTGTGCCTTGTCCACGCCGCCTCTCGTCACTTTGATCGGTGGAACTGTCCATGGGGTTTTGCCGCTCTTCATTCTCTTGATCCATATGTTGTTTTCACGGCTAGCGGCTATGATTCTGTTGTTCCAGGCCTCGTTGTATGCGTACTTTGACTCGAGCCTGAGACTACTTCCATGAGCGTGTCCAGTTGAGTGGTCTGATTTGTAGGCGGACTTTTCTCGATTGTAATGGTTGGAGCCTCTGTGGTTAGTATACTTGGCTCTAACTGCGTAGATATCGCAGAGGTCGATTGAAGGTCACTTTTTCCACGTCACCTTCAATCACGCCACTTTTTTACCGGGCTCGGACTTTGGCCTTTCTACAATCTTCTTCTTTTAGAGTACATTGGTGATGACTCACTTTCTCCTATGCTACGGTGGCTGCTGGCGCTTGTGTTCTTCGGACTTTCTGCCCGCAGTTAATTTTGGACTCAACTTTCTTCCGATTTTTAATGTGGCATCGAGGGTATGCGATGTTCGTCTATAGTAAGCTTCCTCCAGATCTGCCTGGGGACGGTCGCGACGCGAGTGCTGGCAATCTCGGCACCTCGGGTTTTCCTGGAAAGCGGTTACTAGCTTCTCCACTTCCCCTATCGTCCTGGATTTTTTCGCCCAATAAAGAAGAGTCCCGCGACAACTCTGACGCGTCATCGCTCGTCTCGGACATTTTTGGACAAAATCCGGGGTTCCGTCCCTGGAAACTGCAAAAATACTAAAATTCTTGGTCTACTACCTGAATTTGGTCCTAAATACAGGCAAGACTTTAGAGAATACACCGCTAATACGATATTTACTATTACCGTACACACAGGAAACGATATTTCGGTGTGAAAATGCGCGATGGCTCAATTTTCAGAAGACCCCTCAAAATCCTGGTGCACTCTAAGAGGGCTAGAATGCAACTGGCATGCTCTATATTGTGCCTGTAACCTGTACTATTAATTCAACATGAGCGGTCCCAAAAACAAATATTTATAAATCGCAGGTTGGTGCGAAGCAAATAGTCAAATCAAAGTGTCAATTGATATGATTCCTGAAATATCAGACGCAAAGAAATTTATTTAAGAAAAATGAATGCGAAACAATAAGGCATTTTAAGATGGTATACGCCCACAAATCTATCACCATGCAGTAGCAATTGGAAGATAAGGTTAGGTTCATTGTTGGTTGTTTTAATCCCTTTTCACAATTTAAAGGCTCTAATCAACCCTGTTTCTTCTAGGAAACCTAAAGAAAGTAAAGAAAACTGAAATAAAAAAGTACAAAATTAACATTGAGAAATGCTAATTGAAATAAAGGAGAGCAAGAGCCAGGACTTAAAGCAAAAAAACCTAATTGCTCCAATGAAGAAGATATGGAATGCATTGGAATTAAGATCTACTAGACGTGTACTAAATATCTACTTCGTAAAATTGAGTAATGATAAGCCCATTTAGGTGAGAATCTCAAGCGGGATTATTGTAGCTGACAAGCATGTTTCGAAACAAAATTGGAGTTCAAGCACACTCATACAAAATATTTACTTTTCTTTAAGTCAAGCATATGTGTAACCTTTTTCGCCAATTCCGGAGGACAATGGTATAAGGTCAACAAAACAGATGGCCAAACCACTACAGTGAGACGAGAATGTAAATCATTGGATTTTACCGTAATTAATTAGAGAAGTAATGAGACAAATATGATACCTAGTTTAACAAAATTCTTGACAGAATGGAGAATGAAAAATATTGAAAATTTGAAAAATGACAAATCAAAATATTAATAGTAAAATGTTAGGACAAATTTAGCATTAGAAAACTTTAAAACTGTCATTTTCTTACCCGTACAATATCGTACTTATCCACGTATAGATAGATTGGATTTTACGGTCACGGGTAATAAATATACAAGGAATTCAATATGGCTATTTAAATTCTACTTTCAGGAACGAAATTGCAATTGACGGCTTATGTAAAAAATAATCCAAGATGACGAACTTCAGCCATTTTGATAGCGGCTTTTCCACACTATGTATGCACTGTATGTTTGTCTAGTTGTTCCCATTTTATAAGCCCTTTAATTTAAAAATTAATTATACAACTACAGATGGTAAACACTACAGGTTTTAATCGAAATATTCAGCGCGATTTAACAAGCTAACACGACATGTAGATATCAATACAAATTTCCAGCGTTGAATTTCAAATCGTCAGAATTTTTGGCATATTATATTCACATTCACATAAGAATGATTTAAATATCAAAATTATCTTGCTCACACTTCTCTTCGTGAATGGTCAGGTAATCTCCCAAAAAGTATCTGCCGCAATACCTACATTCACCAAGAATATCGCTGGCGTTCTCTCTCAAAGAGCTATATCTGGAATTGCTTGCCACTGATCTTGGTGTAACAGATCGAGGTGATGTAGGCCTTGGTGATAACATCCTGGAACTATTCGATCTAGCCGAACCTCTTGAATATGGCCTTGGAGTAGTTGGCCTAGACGACACGAGCCTTGGTGATGAAGGTCTTGGCAGTGATGGTCTTGGTGATACGGGCCTTTGAAATGGCCTAAATACAGCCTTAGCTTTAACAGTAGTGGTACTGGCTGAAGACGGCCTGCTATTGTAAGGGCTCAGCTTAAAATAATTCTGCGAATTATATCTTCTGGGCGTTCTCTCCAACATACCTGTCTCGTCAAATGATGCGACTGAATTCATTTGCGAAGGAGTGACGATTTTGAAAAATGTTCTTTTCACTTTCGGATTTTTTGTCGGTTTAATTTTCGTGAAAATTTCGAAATTCTCTCGGTCTTGTAAAGCGCTGAACACTTCATCAAAGTGATGCTGCAAGATTTCGTCGTTCATTGTAAATTTTGGTTACTCTTTCAAAACCTGGATTTCTTGACAGAATAAAATGACAGTGTTGTAATAATCTTTCTCCAAAACGTCGAACATGTCAAATGGTGTATAGGGGAAGTTCAATAAATAACCCAAACTAATGGAAATTGCGCCAAGTGCTGCAAAACTGATTTTGTGGAGATTTTTAACGCCCACCGGTATGGCAAGCCTGAAAACTTGAGAAAAGTGCAAAAAGTCAAATTGTACACATTTCCTTATTGATAATTTGAGAAAAAATACTACAAAACTATATAGAATAAACCACTAGCTTTTCTCATAGATGTCTACTGTACGTATTTCCGTCTGCATCAGATGAATATCTGAGCAATGGAATATATTTAATTTGAAACATGATGTGTACTTTCGAATGAGAAAGTTTGTTTATTCAATTGCTACAGAAATATTTCAATTGTCATACGGGGTTTACGGAATAATTCCGGGAAATGTAGAATTATCTCATTATTTTCATGCATGAGCAAGCCCCTCGTCTTGTGGATTGTAACATATGAAATTTCAGGTCGCTTAAGCTGCTACTGCAAAGTTGAAATGTTCACCTTTTGTTGAGTACGGGAAATAAATAATTTAATAACTAAAATGTTAGCCAGCAAAGCGAAATTGTCGAGCTAAAGAGTTTCGACATAATTGAGGTATGTTAACAAGTACTCTTGTTAATCTAAAAGGAAAGGGAAATATATCCATGTAGAAAGGGTACGTAAATATCATTCATTTCAGAATTAGGTTGCAGGTTAGAACCTTCTGGTTATCACGTACATGTGCACTGTGTTCAAACCAGGTGGAGCGGGAAGATGGGAGACAAAGTCTGTCGAACTAATTGGCTATATACATATAATGATAATTGCTGGCCGTTGCACGTTTAAGGTTCATAATCATTTCCGTTAATTATTCGCGTTGGTTATAAGTTGTCTCGAATGTTTAGATAATATTTTTCAAATTTAAGTTCAAACTTCGAACAGAATGGTCATTAGTTAGCAGTTTAAGTTTATTTAGTCGTTTTTTGTTTTCAGTCACTGTATGCCAAACCGTGGCTGTAACCAGCCTTAAGCGTTGGGTGCCAAATATGTAACTTTATTTGCTAATTGCTTATTAGGCCAGGTTTACTCAGCGGATTCAATTAAAAAAGGCGTGGGTCTATGTCTTTGCAGTTAGGGTAGGGCGCGACAAAAGTTTGTTTGCAAGAAATATATCATCAATGATTATATATCCTTGAAAATAAGATAATAAAATTTAGAAAGATACCCTGTAAAGAACGATGAAAATTTTTTTAATACACAGATTAGCTATTTCTAGAATTTACCAAAATAAACTTCACAAATAACTTAATATTTACAAATGTAAACTTACACCAAATCTTTTAGGACAATTGTTCCTATCTCAAATCAATTTGAGGTTATGATTACGCTCTTAAACTAATAAGAACATTCTCTTGTAAGGTACGATTTACAACTCCATACCTAAATCCCAACACCGACCTGTTGGCATAAACACATACCACATAACAGAAACACCCCTACTACCATTTGTAAGAAGATTTAACTTTGAAAAATCCAGATGGAACAACTTCACACTGATGTCTACATACAATCTCAAAGTCTTTGAGATGGACCCATTCGGCGAAGAAACAATAGAGTGCGCTTCAGGAAATGAGCGTAGCCCGACAACGCAAATGGGTGGAAACTTTCAAGAAAATACACATAGTTCCAAGATGGCATGGAACACCATCAAGAAGCTTAGTAGCGACCCCAAACAACCTACCCAGCATAGCAATGTAAGCGCAAACCAGGTGGCACACCAGCTGACTAAAAATGGAAGAGCTTCACACAGGGTCAAAAGCAAGAAATTAACAGGGAACCACAGCGAGGCCAACCTTACGGAGAGGCCTTTTAATGTCAAAGATCTGAACACAGCAATGAACTCAATGCAAAATGGAAAACCACCAGGCATAGCCGACCTAATGACTGAGCAGATAAAACATTTTGGACCAACAACAAAGAGGTGGCTTCACTGCCGATCTACTCTCAAAATTTCCAAAATGTGGCGCAAAGCTATGGTTGTTGTTCTCCTGAAACTGGGTAAAGGTCCTGAATGCCCTAACAGCTACCGCCCTATTTCACTGCTGTGCCATCTGTTTATACTTTATGAGAGATTGATCCTCCAGCGAATATCACCTAGACGATAAGCTTATACCCCAACAAGCCGGGTTTAGACCGGGAAGGCCATGCACGAGCCAGGTGCTTCATCTTACAGAGTACATAGGGCAAGGCTTTGAGAAGGGACTTACCACTGGCATGGCGCTCATAGACCTCACAGCTGCCTATGATACCGTACACCACAGGAAACTCCTGCATAAGATCTACAATATCACAAAAGGCTTTCACCTAACACAAGTAATCAGATCCCTACTCCAGAACAGGAGATTTTCTGTCACATTATAGGGGGAAAAAGAGCTGATGGAGAAACCAGTCTAATGGTCTCCCACAAGGAAGTGTTTTGGCGCCTATTCTATTCAATGACCACCCAATAACAAAGGACGCTAGACACTTTCTATATGCTGATGATCGGGCCATAATCAGATCCCTACTTCAGAACAGGAGATTTTTTGTCACATTGCAGGGGAAAAAGAGCTTATGGAGAAACCAATCTAATGGTCTCCCACAAGGAAATGTTTTCGTGTCTATTCTATTCAATATATATACGAATGACCACCCAATAACAAAGAACGCTAGACACTTTCCATATGCTGATGATCGGGCCATTGCAATCCAAAATAAATACTTCATGGTCATCGAGAACAAGTTGGAGGAGACTCACAACAATGTCCAAATACTACAGGCTCAATGCCCTAAAGCCAAATCCCAACAAGAAGCGGTGTTCATCTTAATACGCATAATGCGAAAAAAAAAACTAAGGGATGTTTGGGAAAATTGTCCTTGAATACACAAACACCCCTAAGTATCTTGGCGTAACCTGGATAGAACACTGTCTTATAAACACCATTGCCGCAAAACAAGACAGAAAGTTGAAGCAAGAAATAACTTACTGCTCAAGCAGTAAATGGGGCGCAAATCCAGACGTTCGTTGTCAGAACAACAGCACGAGCGCTATGCTTCTCAGGGGGAGAATATGCATGTCCGGTGTGGAGTCGCTCAACGCATGTAACTGAGGTGGATAGAGCCTTTAACGAAACATGCAGGTTTACATCAGGATGCATGGCAGCAACGCCACTAGGTCAGCTCTACAGAGCTGCTGGATTTGAGACGCCATTCAATTACAGAGCGGCAGCTGAAGACGTCGAACGCTTTAAGCAAGTCTTTGATTAACGCCACATGCTATATGGACAGGAGGAGCACTATAAAAAATGAAATCCAGAAAAAGTTTACTTGGATGCGTGAGTCTCGACCCTCTACAACATTTCCCGATGTGCGAAAACCCTCCACCAGGACATGAACAGGACTGGTCAACCTGGAGAACATAGAATAGAATAAGAACGGGAGTAGCACTTGTGAGAGTTAGTAAAATCAAGTGGGGGCAGTTGGAACAGAGCGATGCCCTATGCGAATGTGGAGAATTACAGACCGTGGGCCATCTTTTAGTGTGTCAACAATGACCAGCAACGTGTACCCTCGGCGACCTTTGG
>JAEQML010057716.1:0-31633 GCA_016904865.1 Pissodes strobi
ACGTATGGAATATGGAATAGCTGGAAACTAGTTTTAATATTTAACTGTTACAGTAGCGCAAGTTTGAGGGCTTATCAATCTAAACTTTTCATTATACTAAGTATGATTGAATAGGATGGTGTGCTTTTTAGAACCTGTTTTGATAACATTCAGTTTATCAAATGAGTAACTGAAAAGCAAACGTTGTTAAATATTTTAGAGAGAGCTTTCAGATGCAGCTTGTTTTTCAAGCAAATTAGAGGAGAATATGTGACTGTGTACTAAGCGAAAGCCTTCAGCTACTGTGTTTAGTGGAAGTCATTGTTTCATTTAAGTTAGGCTGTTATCATAAAGGAAACAAAACTAACGAAAACAAAATGCGACAAGATCTTAAAACGCTGTCATTTACATACAGTTCTTTTCTTTAATGTCCTCCCCATTATTTTGGAACAATTAATATTAGTAAACTGGAACTTGGGATTGAGTAATAATTACATAAATGCATCGTTTTAGTGTCAAATTGAGAAATAAAAATAAAGTTGGCGGCTAAGCGCCATTTTCAAATAAAACTTTAAATGTGAAAGGTGACTTCCCATTTGAAGTTTCATTTCAAAATGGCGCCTAGCGACCATCTTGATTTTTTATTTGTCATTTTGACACTAAAACATAATATTTATGTAATCTTACTAGATCCTAATTTAATTCGTTAAAAAAATAATGAGTGGGGGAAGAGGACATAAAAGGCATTCATACTTTGAGACGTGTTACGATAATTTAAACATTTATGTGGGTATTTTTTTAAACATCTGGCTGATTATAAATCTGAATACTATCTTAATATTGCTTATTTCAAATAAGAATATAGTCTGTCTGAATCACGGATGTGCGTTTCGCATAAACAATATATATTTAGTGCCCATTTTGTTACGACGAAATAAACCTAAATAACACTCTCGGTAATTTATTTAATTAATTCCATCTTCGCCCCCAACTGCTGGCCAATGATTAATACAAGGTTCTTTCGGTCAAATACTTAACTATTCATTATGTAGCGTTTCTTAAATGGACGTTGGGGATAAGTCGAACGGAAAGTTCCGAGAAAATGTCCCTAGGGTTGAGCACGCACAATCTTGGTGTGCCTGTTTAGAACAAAGAGGCAAAGTTCCTGAGTAGAATATTCACAACTTTTTAATATAAACTGGATTATTTAATCAATTTGATGGTTTGGAAATAGGTTATTGAAACAAATATCGATAAGGTTCTGTGGATGAATTGCAGTGCTTGCCCATCATGGAACATTTTTTCCAACAACTCCAGTTCCCATCTATACAGGATAATGCAAATTAAGCATTAATTGTTCTTTTAGATTAAAAAAGTGGTTTCCATAAAATCTCAAAACTATACGATGACTCCGTCTCAACCATACACAATAATTCATGTACGGTACTCAAATTAGATTAGTGAATTAGTTCAGTACTACGCAACTTATAGCAATACGATTGTCACTTTATCTTAAAAGTTTTTAGTAAGTTTACTAGTATTTACTAGTATTAATTAGTATCAATTTTATTGGTTTCTGATATTTCATTACACTTGGTAGATTTTGCTTGTACCTTACTGGCGTGTACGTTTTTTTTAGAATAAGCTTCCGGAAATATACAAAATAAAGAGAGACAAATATTATTTTTGTAAATGATTGGGTATTTTATTGATCTAAATATGGAGTTTATTAATCTGTCGGAGTAAGTATTGTGCCTAAAACTTATTTTGGTTTTTTGTATACCATTTTTAAAAAATTACGAGTTGAGTCACCGATGAGAGTCACCACTAATTTTTTAGTCTCGTCCATGTTTCGTTTGTAGATAATATTGTGAACTAATTAAAATCATTAATTAAATATCACCCTGTCGTAAGTTTGAACTTGAACTTGAAAAATGTTATATAAACATTGACTGTTAATTATAAACAACTTGAGCGGTCGACGAGAGCGACTTTAATCCTTAATGATGCAGCCATCAGCATTTTGCATCATATACACAGGCAAACGCCAAGTTAATCAGACTTTCGGGTCTCTCAATTTAGTTGCTGGGCAGTACACAGGTACGTCCGCTTCTAGTTGTTCTATCCCACAACCCCCATAACTTAGAACACTTATACACAGGTATAAGGTTGCCAGGTCCTTACCTAACCTGGGTGAACGTATGCATAGGTATACGGCATTCGGGGGGCTACTAAAAAGTATAGAGAGAGTCGAATTTATGAAGTATCAGAACTTCTAGTGAAGGGATAGTTTTTGGGGAGATTTAAAAAGTAGCGAAAGTGCCTTAGCAATTTGTGATAAACTAAAAAGACTTACCTTATAAATATCAGAACAAATACCTAAATAAAAGACAACCGCTCACATAAACTTTATTAATAAAATAGTGACGTCGCTTGCTAGACAAACTTTGAACTAAGCCTCCCTCGAGAAGACATGCATTTCATATTAATTGGGTATAGTGTAAACTCTTAATTCATCTATAATCTTAAACACGCCTTTATTGGTATACAGTCTAACCGTTGTTAAGTTTGTTTGTAAATAAACTTGCTTACTGTTTTTATCGATGTGTCTCCTTTATTATCTCTTCTCAACTTGACGTAGTGCGTTCCGAAATCTGAGTTACTCCCCTACACGCTAAGTAAGGCGTGTCGTCACAGATAAAAAATACAAATCGTGACAATATAGCTCTTATTTTGTTACCTATTCGACATAAAGTTAGACCTAAAAGCTATTTTCATTGCTGATATCAAGTTCTAAGGTCGCTACAGAGATTATTGGGAATATGGTTTATTTTACACCTTCGGATTATATATCCTCCGAGTAACTAAAAATCGAGTGAAATTCCATAAGATCTCGACGCCATGATAGGATGACTTCAACACATGCATATACATATTCATGTACGGTACTCAAATTAGAATAGTGAATTGGTTCAATACTCCACAACTTATAGGAAAACGATGGTCAATTTACCTTAAACGTTTTTATTAAATTATAGGTATGTGTTAGTGTTAATTCACCATCAACTTTATTGTATTCTGATATTTCATTATACTTGGTAGATTTTGCTTCTATTTGACTGACGTGTATGTTTTTTTTTAAATAAGCAAAGAGAGAGATAAGTATAATTTTTATTAATGATTGGTTATTTTATTTAGTTAAATATTGAGTTTATTAATCTACCAGAGTAAGCATTGTGTTCAAAACCGATTTTGGCTTTTTGTATGCTATGTCGATGAGTTACCGATGAGTCATCACTGATTTTTTTAGATATCTTCTCGTCCATGATTTTTTATAGATAATATCGCTCTTATTTTGTTACAGATTTGACGCAAAATTAAGCCTAAGGAGCTGTTTTTATTGCTGATATAAAGTACTAAGGTAACTGCTGAATTTACTGAGAATATTGTTTAATTCACACCTTAGAAGGGATGTGACAATCGAGTTGAATTTCAAAATCCAAATTATCTATTTCGGTTAGTTCGAGATCATATAAAACTAATTAGTGCAATCACATTACTTATTGCACATCCGTTAGCTCGTTTGTAAAATGTATCGCTGAGACTAAAATAGGTTGATTTAGAGTCTGTTTAACGGTATCATACTATTTTTTGATAGATTTCCACGATTGTGTTTAGTTTATGTGAGCCCAACGTCCAGACGCACGAGAATAATCACAGGCAAATTATTATTGATTCGCTCATGAAGTACCAAGATTTTTTATGCGACAGTTATTTTGGTTTATTATAATATTTAAAATACTTTAATGGAAATTCAAAACATGCTCATGTGATAATTAGACACAGGAAACGATCGACTCTAGTGATATTTTCTGCTTATGCAATTGACAAATTGCATATCCTTTAGGTTTTTTTTATGGCAGTGGCACACACACTAAAGAGAGATCCTATGGCGCTCGATGAGCGGTGTGTGTGCGAAGATGTTGATTGACACGGTTCTTAAATAGTTGTAGGTTGTAATTAAGGGGAAACAGATGTCGTGGAAGTGAGTTCCACAGTGATGCAGCGCGCCAGACAAAGGAGTTCTTGTAAAGCGATGTTCTAGGTATTTCCAGTTGAACAATAAACGTGTGCGCTCTTGCCGTCCTTCGTGATGTCTGACAGGCGGTGCCAGGGGCGGGAGGAGGCGGGCCAAATCCTGAGAACATTGGCCGTGAAGGTATTTGTAAAACAGGGTCATCTCGGCCACATGTCTGCGGTGTTCCAGACTATCCAGATTCCGTGTCAACTCCGGGTCGCCGATGAGATGCACAGCTCTCTTCTGAATAGAATCCAGCAGTTATAGGGTGTGCTTTGGTTCGGCACCCCAATTGTGTGAGCAATATTCTAAGCACGATCTTATTTGCGCTATGTAGAGCAAGAGCAACTGCTGCGGTTATACAGTTTTTTGTTGCGAAACAGCGCACCAAGGTTCTGGGGGCTGATTTTGCGATGTTAGAAACGTGGTCATGCCAGGACCTATTGCTGTTGACCGAGACACCCAGTAGTCCGATTGATGAGAATGAAGGAATGGTCGATCCTGAATGATGTCAGGTCCCGCCGTATTGACCCTCTTGGTAAACGTGGCTGCTTGGGTCTTTGCTGCATTGAACTGGACCAAATTTCTGTCGCCCCAAGTTTGAACATTCTCCAGGTCTTGATTAACCCGGCGTTGGTACGGTGGGGTATCATATACCCCAGTGAAATTAAATTGTAATTTTCAACAAAACCTGCAATAAGTATGTATTCAACGCTTGAGTACCTTCATGTTAAAGGTACCAAAGGGCGCTGCTAGAATACCGTTGTAATAATTCGTCAGTTGTGGTCTGCACTCCCAGTTAAAGTGTTGTGGGGTATGCTATACCCCAGTGTACTAATATCGTTACTAAATTTGTTGTATTGTACAAATAAATAATTTGTGGAAATTTAAGTTATATAATATAGTTCTAGTGATTCTACGAATTGCACGAGGTAGAAATAATGTATAGGTTGTGTCTACACGTAGTAGTAAAATAGTTTTGATTTCAAAGGTATTAATATTTTTTGTAGAATGTCTTACGAGGCGGAACAAAATAAATTGAGCAAACTATGGCTCACTCTTTGTCTCATTTAATATTTTCTTGTCCAGTTAAGACAGCAGGGAGCTATCGACTACGCTTACTCATAGTATTAACTCTTGCTGGTACAGGATATATTTTTTCCAGAAGTTTCCGATTCTTCTTCATTTTGAGTATTTAAAGTTGTTGGTAAAACACAAGCATCGTTGCCGGACAAAGTATTTGTATTCTCCAGGATTTCCAGAAATAGTGGAGTTATTATTTTCTTCAAAGAGATATGCATTCGCTGGATTTGCATTGGGATTCAAAGGATAAATTTCTATGGATCGGAAAACAGAGACCGCATTGCGCATAGTAGCCGATTTGGACCATGCTTCTCGCAAAAACTCCTTGTAATTGTAATCTGTTGATATCTCTGGTTGGATTTTCTCAAATAAATGTGTTGCATGCAGAGTAGTACTAAATAGGACTTCAGTGCTTTAAAGAAATCTCGCTCTACGGACTTTAAAAGTTGAGGCGCGTGATTGGTAAACATAACAGTGTGATATCATTCATTTCAGCGAATTCTCGTATTTCAATCGAGCTCTCGGGTGAGGCGTGACCATCTAAAATAAGTACTACAGGTCTCTCAGGCTTTCTAGGAATAAATTGAGTCTCTAACTATAAAAGAAAAATTGAGGTGTTAACGTATGTCGATTTTGCCGACATGACAACTGTAGCACCTGGGGGCATACCATCTTCATACTCGTTTTTTCTTTATTTTCCCCTTGAAAACACAGGGGAATCTAAGTGCCCTCTGCATTACAATATACCATTAAAAAAATTGTTTCCCCCTTTTCTCCTGATGTCAATGCCGGCACATTCTTGGAACCTATTTCATCAATTACATACTCTGATTGGTTGTTTTATTGTAGACCCGTTTCATCCATATTAAAAGTATTACTAGGCTTGATTATTAGACCCTTTTCTTCAAGTGTTTGTATAAGAAAATTAAAAGAGTCAGGAACATCCTGTCTGTTCATTTCCCTAGCTCGGGCGCAAGAGAAACACCTTCGAATTTCGTGACCGACAAAAAATCCTTATCCCTCTCAAGAAAAAAATATAAGCAATCTTTACGGGATTTACATTTATTGGCATTTTGCACCGGGTAGGTGCAAAACCATTCATCTGTAGTTTCTTTATATGTACCACAAGTTTTCTCTCGTCTGCCTCGTCCAATAGGGCATCAGTCTGTTTTCCCTGGTTTTAGGGCATGATGGCGAGTTCATTTTCACAGGATACGCCTCTGAAGCGAGCGAAGAGAGCGTAGGACAATATATGAGGTGGTCGAAAGTTTCAAGATTAAACTTCTGACGCGGGAAACAAATCAACAATAACTATATCATAACCATATATGAATTCCCCCTCTTGTCGACACATGAATGCGCAACGCCCACTGCTAATATTGACAACACAGCACTCACTTTTATTATCCTAAATTTGTGAGTGCTTATTACCTAGACCCTAGTTAATGGGACTCCTAGATAGTCAAAAGCGTGACAAAACCCCATAGACCGGTCTCAGTAAGCACCTCTATGATACAATCAAATGCAGTCAGATCTTAAAACATATATTTTCGTAAGCTTATTGCAGGCTTATTGCACAAAATTCAAACGAAAATCTTGAATAAACAACCTGCGCCGAGATAAAAGTTTTGCATTCAACACAAGCCTTGTTTTGTTGAAAGATAGCGTCAGACAACCGCGACGCAATTTTAAGTAGACAGGAATTGGGCCATCCCAGTCTTATGGCAACCTATTTTCTGGAGAGAAGCTTATTCCTTTCCGGCATGAAAAATTACTCAATTAACTGTCGTGTTCTATGGCAAAGTTAGATTTTAAGTGTGTATATTCTTGGCTTAGTTTAAAAAGGAGTACGCTAGCAGGAATAATTGGATTTTTATTGAAATATTTATTGCTCATTTAGTAAAGCTATTGACAAAATGTAATGTTTTTATCGATACAGTGAAATTTTTAATTCATTTCATATGTTGTTTCTAACATTTTTTAAATAGATCAATGACAGCCACGTGATAGCAATTAAATTTAATATTTCGGGACATACAGGATATGAAATATCGGCAAATGGAGGATTACTGCAGCAGTAAATCAGGACAAGTCCGAACGAATTGCTCAGATCTTGTAGGAGCTATTCCAATCAGAATAAAACAATATGGAAACGAGCTTTGCTTATCTGAAATTTTCCTAAATGTATTTTATTGTCACAGCAAAATAATTTTCAATCAGATCATCCACGGTACCGAACAGACACACACTTTAATAAAAATATATTGACAACTAATTAAGTTTCACACATTTGCCTCTCTGGAGACCTGAAACTCCATTAAAAGCAATTTATTTGTACTCTATAAGATCAAATGACGTAAAACTAGAACCATCAATTTTTAGCTATATAAAATCGCATCTGCTTTCGTCAAATATTCCCAGTTTTTGAATCTATTTCTTGATAAATACTTAACGATTAAACCCCGCTTATTAATGTAATATACTTCTAAATATTCAGAGCTTAAGTGCTTTTCTTATGAGAGCACTTAACAGCTACAAACATGAGTGGTTATACAACCCAGATGACGATTATAATGATAAACTTGGCATATTTATCTGCTTATTATAGTAGCTGTTTTCTCCTAGTGGAAATTACAAATAATTATTTTATTTGCTGAACATGTTTGTAGTTTTACTGAGTAAATGCATATGGAATGAAATCATTACTGATTAGCGAGGACAACAGATGGGCATATAAAATATCTTAACAAGATTTATACAAAGTGTTACAAATTTGATGCGTTTGCACTGATATAATATTTAGATAAACAATATTTACAACAAACACAATATATAAAATTTCGGTTTTATACATAATTTCAGCAGAAGTAAAGCTTAGTCTTACTATATTGAAACTTGCTCTACTGATATTGATGAAAAAAATGAAACGGAGAAAAGCTCCAACAATGCATATCGAACAAATGAGAAAAATCTTAATTTTTATACAAAACCACACACTAATTCCACAAATTATCAATAGTATGGAACCAACTAACACCCACCCACAAGTGATTCGTATAGCATTTTACGTAGAAAAACTAAGAATGTGCCGCCTGTTATATAAGATCTCGGTTTACTTGGTTTGGAGTGGTTTGTTGAGTCCCCCTTCCGGAGAACCAATGACTTTGCTACGAGGCAACTCGCCAGCACACCCCCCTTCCGGCTCTTAGACAGAGGCAGAGCTACCCCTCTGCTTGTGTTACACGTTACTCCAATTTGAGGGGCCCTGTTTTCGGGGTGGGAACCTCCAGTATGACGGGCCTGTGCCCCTGGTGATTCACAAAGAACGGCACAAGTAGAAAAGGTCCCACGGCAACATCCGACTGCCCCCAGTCTGGATATCGGCATGAATGGTTGTTTCTTCTGGCTAAATATCAATAAAACGGCACAGACTACCCTGGCTATGACGTCCGATTCTTCCTTGAGGAGCTCAAACGGGCCCCGAACAATTGCCATGGGTCACCCAAAATGGCGTCGGAGAGCGTGTTGATTCAACCGAAGCGGAAGTCGCGTTAAACTTAAGAGATACATCGCAGCTTAAATTGGAGCAAAGTTGTGTAATTTGGTTCTAAATTAAATGCCGCTGAGAAATTTAGAAAATTCCGTCTACTTCCAGAGATATCCGAGAAAAACTGAAAGTCCGAAATTTTGTTTTTTATTAATTGTCCTTTCTCATTGGTAATTTTTCTCTTCTAGAAGACCGTATCACATTACAAATCTAATGTTTCTTCTTCAGGCCTCCGATTCATTTTGTCAAATTCGAACCTGTACCTTTTATTTCAGTTTTTAATACACCTTTTCGCTTTAAAACTAATGGTGTACCACACTTTTTGAGAACTAAAGACAATTCACTGAAAACTGAAAAAATTAATGATTTTTAATAATTGAAGGAAAAATCTTTGCAGCTTAATAACAATACAATAATTAATTTTTCTAATCAATTTATTTAACGCCCAGCCTTAATATTGGGTGAATGCAGTCAATTTTTAAAAATTATTTATCCAAAATACCTTGATCTCGACTCCTGGGATAAATATTTCGTAGCCACATACTTCTGCCATTTCTGATTTTCCCCTTTGTTTTTAAGTCTTTTAACAATGCTACTAAAATGCCCGCCCTTACTCGACAGATTTGCTGAAATCGTAGGTTCAAAGATTCGGACAAACAGGTTCCCTGGCAAACCAGGAGCAGCCCAGGTCGACAGAAGTCCGTCAGAATGCCAGAGAACGTTGAGCTAAGCCCAGAATATTTATGGATCAAATGTGCAACGGATTTTAAAGGAAGACTTATACTTCCATCCAAACAAAATTCAATTGCCACAGTTTATGAAGCCTGCTGACTACGAAATGCGAAAGAGGAGTGGCCCCGACAACTTAAAAGAAAGAACCAAGGGTACACTGCAATGCTTCCTCAATTTTTGACTACGGTTGTCAGAACTTAACTGGCTATGACCCAAACTGGAATTGGCATCAACAGGATGGGTGACGGCACACACAGCAGCAGCATCGATAGGCGAATGTACGTAAAATTTTTCCAGGAGCTGTTATTTCGAGATGTGAATACTTTTTTCCGGTTGAGATCAAGAGATCTCACGGCCCTAGATTATTTCGTGTGGGAATATGTGAAAAGTATCGTCGACACCGTTACTCCAGACACTACGTAGCTCTTAAAGGACAACATCCGAGAGGTCATTGTCAACATTCCTATTGAAATTGTCAGGGAGTATTTCAACATTTAGGGGCTGCATTGGAGGAGTGGCTGAAGAATGGCTGATATTTGGGCAAAATGGTGTTTAAAAAATGAAATCCACATCTTTGGACTTTTATAATTTAATAATATTAAAATTATTTCAACATTTTTATATTGCTTTTATAATATGTCAAATACTGAAACCTACGCTGATTCCTCCAGTATTACAGGTGCATATAGAGCTGCATTAGAGGGACTTCCAAGTGGTCAGATCGAAGCCAGAATGTAACAAGGCTACTGATGAGATGATGTATTCTAAATTATTAAAACGCGATGGGCTTTCTCGAATTGAGGTTTTGCTATCTCTTTTTTTAACGTAGATATTCTAGCATGCGTTGGAGTCCAACATTATCAGGGTGGGGGAATATGTGAACTACTAAAAACCTTTAAGCTACTAAATAATTATCACCCTGTCCTATGTTTGAACTTGATCTTCGAAAATATTATGTAAACATCCAAGATAATTTATAAACAGCGCGTGCAAACAGCGCAGGCAGTTATGAACCTTAAAGTGGCAATGATCAGTTGATTTTATTATATAAATAATCAAGGGGATCATCAGTCCGACAGACTTTTGACTATCACCTCTTCCGCTCTAATGATTGCTGCAGTCCACAGGGACGTGGCTCTGATTTTCCTACTGATATTCTAATCCGCAAGCTTAACTCAACAGCTGTTTTTATTTTTTAACAAATATGACACACCATTAGTTTTGGAGTGAGAAAGGCTATAACAAACTGTAATAAAAACTGCAGGCCCATAATTATTGAAAAAATTAAGAATGGGTGCTCGAAGAAGAAATCTCGGGTTTATAATGCGACAGCATCATTTTCTAAAGGAGAAAGCAATAATAAAGTGCAAGTTACTCCTTAATAAAATATTACCTTTACGTTATCTTTTGCCGGAGTCTTAAATCAAATTTACTAATTCTGTTATATGTACGGGATCATTCAAGATCTCAATTAAAATTAAATTATTAATGAAAAGCCCTCTGATATAATGTGTAAAAAATTTAAATGTAGTAGAAAATTCACAGGTAGTTGATATTTATTGAAAAATGATCTGATTTTCCCACATTTTCATTAATTTCTATATTAAAGTTATGCTTTTCAATTTACACATCAAATGTCATGTATGCTGTTCTATCATAATTTTGTGTTTTGCTGCTGAAAAATCGATTCTTAAACCAATTTTCTCTTATAACTTTAACCACTGGTACCTGATTAATTATTTATTTATTAACCTATCATTTGAAAGTAAAGTTACGTGTCAATTACAGCAAAGCTCTCGTCCCATGCAAAGAATCTCGAAAATAAAATAATAATGTCTTGATTCGTTACACCAGCTGCCCTACTGCGCTTGATTTATATGCTGATTTTTATCAAGCCTTATATTTGAGTGAGAATATATTGGATGCTTCGCCGGAGATAAAGACGTGCGTGTTCTCCTTAAGGACTTTTACGCAAATTTCTTTTTTCATCAAATTATACGGAGCACACAATTTCTGCCATTCTGAAAATTACGAGTTAACTAATATCTCGTTTTTAAGGAGGCATTTTGAAGTTTTTTCACTTTGACGTCAAATGATTATGAAATCTGGGAGGATAATGTTCTACTAGGAGGTAATATGCTTTTGATATTAATCGAACAATACGTGTTTAAAACTGCACTATTAAACATTAGACAACTATTAATAATTTTCCATCTTTATGGCTAAAATTATTTATATTCAAGCTGCAGCAGAAAGTTTTATGTGCAGATTTAAGTATTTATAAATGAGATAAAGCTATACAGCGTTCCCAGTAAAAGACATTCTAGCAGATTTGTTATCATGAAATTACATCTCGTGACACGAATTTTATTTTTTGTTTGCCATATAAGTTACAGTTGATGTTACGTGTGTTAAAATGTAAATAAGACGTGAAGTGGCTGAATAATGTAATTCAGGGTATTTCAAAAAGCTATTATAGCACATATTTTAAACTAAATGTTTTCGCAAATTTATTTATAATATTTCCCTGACTTTAAATTAATATACAGTGTGTCCAGAAAATTTTATTCTTGATAAAACATGGTGTTTACCTTATAATAAATAAGTATATCAGATTTCACGTGCGCTTTTCAGTGCTGGAGAAAATGAAATTGTTCGAAATCGCGTCAAGAGTAAAGTACCTTAACTTATGCAGATAGAGCAAAATCTTATAATGAAAAGTTCGTCCAAATTAAAAGAGTAAGCAAAATATCAAATTTGAGTTAAGTATCTCAACTATTATTTTTTCTTATTTTTTCTCAATTTTGTCCCAACGAGATGCCACTGATGAATGATATCAATACATTTCATTGTTTGTTTGCCGAAATGGTCAATATCTTTTCATAGGGTGTCTGGAAAAATCAGAGAAACTGTCACACTACCTCGTTTTCCAAATTCTTTAAATCATGAAAAGGTCTTTTTGCGGATACCGCCTCTTTAAGATATCCTCAAAGAAAGAAGTCTTGAAGTGACAGATCTGGGGATTTTGGGGGCTACTGATAAGCTAAGTACCGTCCAATCCATTTATTATTAAGTTTCTTTCCAAAAAATCTGTCACCGTCGCAGTATTACGAGCCGATGCCTCATTCTATTGAAAACACATACTAAACCTAAAGGAAGCTTGCTGAGTTCGTTGGAGAGTTCGTTTTGAAAAAATTGAAGATAACCTTGAGAGTTGAGATTTTCTCTATAGAAAAATTGGCTTTGTATTTTACTACCCAGAATACCACAGCTTACATTTGCTTTTGCTGAATGTTGGCTTTTACACCCTATTTTGAACTTTAGATTGACGTCTGACTACCATCTATAATTCTGTGTTGAAACTGCACCATTTGTGTTGACCGGGACTTGTAGCATTATAAATTCTACCAAACCCAGTAATACAATTTCTTTCCTTTCACTACTAGATTTATGTTGTTGATATTCTCGTTACCTTACATCCGAATACACACCAACCAGTATCGACGAATGCAGTTCCAAAGAGTTCATGATCGCCTCGCGTTTCCGAACGTTCTCTTGACGGATGTCTAAAATAATTTTGACATATGTCGAGGTCTTCTCTTCTGTGCGCTCAAGGGGTTCGGAAGGAGAACAAAGACGAGTTTCAACATCACGATATTAGTGTCGTTATTTTCAACAACCTGGTCTATTTACCGCATCATTTTTTTAGTGAGATAAATTGGCAAATATACTGCCATATATATTTTCTTAAATTATCGGATGAATAGTGAGGTTACCCTTCCTAAACAAAAGACATGTGTTACACTAGTGTCTCTACATTGGATAGATATAATTATTTATAATTTAACTAGGGTCTTTTCTGGGGACATAATTTCCTTCCTAGGAACAGAATTTCCTTCCTGGAGATAGAAAAAGAGTTTCTCCGGTTTCATTCCTCCCATCTGTCTTTTGTCGAGATGATGCTAAACACATACTGTGAAAAGTAGCTTTGCAGGAAGCGCTAAGACTCTGATTGGAGTCAGCCTGATATTTGTGAGGAGTATAGGACTAGCCACATGCTTTGCCAGTGGATGCCACGTTCGTAGGATCTACGGAATTCAAGTAGGCCCTATAATTAACTAATTTAATTTTTTTCTCGAACTTACCGCCAAGTGATTTTTAGTAGATAATTATCCTTTATATAATTTCATCTAGAAATACCTGTTTTCTTCATTACCATATTGGATATTATCTCGGGTAGCGATTTTTTTGCAAATGTTATAGTAATTATCTGATTTATCCTTGTATTGCGTCTACCTACCTAAACTATATGCTTTTACTATAATTTGCTATAAGCCTCATGGCAGTAAACTCTCTTACTTAACTGCAACTTCAGCTTTTCGCCTTGAAGCAGGTGCCGAAATGAGCTCACTTCGATTTTCCCTGTAGATATTTACCGACTATATATTTTCTTCACAGGTTAATCATTGATTTAATATATTTTTATTAACTGTTTAATGAAGTTATCGTTGCCATGGGTTTAATATGGAGTAGTTTTTGTTTAGTAAAATAATTCTTATTAATAGTGCATTTAGTCAGAATTTTAAGGATTCAGAATTTGGTTAGAATTATTTTAAAAATAGAAATTAGGCAATATTAATGTTATAGGATTTAGATTAAGAGTTAATACCTTACTTTGATCTGATTTGATTCAATAATCTGATAATTTGGATGATATATATTTTAGAGAATCTTCTCATTATTTTATGGACAATACCATAACCTCAACATAATTTGGGATCTAATAATTTATCTTTTGTGCAGTTGTGTCTGTGATAGTATTTAATATTTAAATAAATAGTTTATTGGTAAGCTGACGTCGAACTGAATTGAGTTAATACTTTTCTTCAGATTTCACGATATTCTTATATAGGGTGTGTGCCTAAATTTTACTACCCTGATTTTAATGCTCAAAAACTATTAATAAATTCCAAGTCAAAAATGTAGTGGCTCCTTCGCCTAACTGCCAACTCTACGACCCACACCTATAATTAATATTAACATCGCTGAATGAACCTGGCATATGAACGGGTTGTTAAGCAATTAACTAATCGTGTTACATGCCTCGTCAGAAAACAATATTTTTTTGTGAAATTCCCTATTCCTTCTATTTCTACTTGTACCCAAAACGAAATATAAAATATTTTGCTATAATCACGTTCTAAGATTTCGTTAATAAATGCAGGTAATTTTTATGCGTGAAACTTGTTATCTTTATGAATGTTTTCTGAGTTTTTAGAATCAGTGTCTATTGTAGCTGACTTTAAAGATTTCCTAGGATTTTCTATTAAGGTTTGCAAAACTTCTAGTTCTTTTTCCTTACTTCGAAACCACTTGGTGTGTTTGTCTAGTAAATTTTGGACCAAAAGTGTTTAAATGGATTTGCAACACGCTCTGTTACCTATACTGGATTTTATCTCTGGTAAAACTGAAACATTTTGCAACTGTGTAACTAATTTCTATCTTAAATACATTTTGAAGCTACTTGGAAAGTATACTAATAACAATACATTCCCCAGTGGCGTCCCGTGTAAGAAAAGTCGAGCAAAAAGAAGAAACATTAAAAGATATGGTACTTAACTCAAATTTCATATTTTGTTTATATTTTTAATTTGGAAGAAGTTTCTTTTTAAAGAATCCCTCGGATTTTCTATTAAGGTTTGCAAAACTTCTAGTTCTTTTTCCTACTTCGAAACCATTTGGTGTGTTTTTCATATAAATTTTGGAAAAAAAGTGTTTAAATGTGTTTGCTACACGCTCTGATACCTAAACTCGGTTTGATCTCTGGTACAAATGCAACATTTTGCAACTATGTAACTAATTCTATGTTGCAACTTGCAACTGGCAAGTAAGAATACTAATAATGAAAGAGCAAAACATTTCCCAGTGGCGTGCCATGTAAGAAAAATAGAGAAAAATTAAGAAAAATTAAAAGTTGAGGTACTTAACTCAAATTTCATAATTAGATTATCTTTTTAATTTCGAAGAATTTTTCCTTACAAGATTTCGATCTTTGTAAGGTGAATACTTCACCATTGACGCGATTTCGGAAAATGAAATTTGCTCCCGAACTAAAAACCATACATAACATCTAAAATACTCATTTATAGTCTTACGACAAGCACCAACTTTTATCAAGAATAAAATTTTCTGAGCAATCAATAATAAAGAAGTTTCCTATATGTTGCATATTTTATTGGATATACTGTATACTTAATGAAGAGACAAAAATAAATTGCGCAAATGCGAGAATTAAAATTTTGATACATCCAGATTCCAGATCTAATAATCTGGACAACACAGGCTGTTTCTCAGCAACTTGAATAAATTCAGACCTGTTTAAAATTATTTGTGCAACGCGTACTGTCCCGCAACAGTTTGAATCATGAAAGGGCAATTTCAATTTTAAATTCAAAAATTGTCTATTGACAAAAATGTAATGAGCATCCTATCAGATGTTTTTATGAAGAAGAATGACAGAAAACTAAACAGCCTGATGTTTTTTTAATAGAACAAATTTTACGAAAGAAGGGAAATAAAATGCTGGTAAAATAGCTGGGTTTTGATAAATCTTATAATAGCTGGATTGATAAATCCATGTAGTGTAATAAATTATTTAAATATTAATATTCTTCGTATTAGTACTAACAATGACTTTGTTCTGTAAAGATTGCGGTGAAAGTATTTGCTTCCAATCGCATAGGTTGCATGTTCTAGCGAAATAGAAGCACGACTTGAAATTGTAAAATCTGCTTTCAAAAACAGAATAATTACTTAATAAACTTTCAACAAAATTGCCCACTTGATAGGAAAGAATCTCTTTAAACACTCTTGTATTAAAATGGATATGGAATTGTATGGCTTATATGTTCTAACTTCTCAAAAAACAAAGTATATAAAATTATTTAACTGGCGGTATGTTGTTGTTTCTGTAAATACAGATCTAGAAACAGTGTTTAATGATTTTCAACAAGTTTCATCTTCCAACTCGATCGGGTGAATTTAAAGAGAGAAATAGTAGCTGGTCTTTATCTGAACTTCTGTTTCTTGAATTAAATATAAACAAGTATAAACCGCTATAATATGGGAATGTAGTGGGAAATTTTCCTACAAATAAATACATAAATAAATAAATAAATACTGTTTCCACTACACACAATACATAATTCCACTCAACATAAGTACCAAGAAAAACTTTACAACCTATATTATGGGATCGTCAATAGTTTAATAAGGACTACACAAAGTACAAACAACATACAATTAATTAATATTAACCTTAACATTACAAGTCTGGATGTTCGTTGTCGTCAAAAAACTCTGCTACAGAAAGGAAGCATTTCTCGATAAAAAATAACTTAAGATCTGTTTTGCACTAAATGCAGAAATTCGCATTTCTAAATGACAGTGTGATTTTATTGAGTTTATGAAGGCACTCTCTCCCAAAATAGTCACGATTATATTGTCCAACTGTTAATCTTGAAAAAGGCAAATTTAGTTCACCTCTGTGTCGAGTGTCGTAACCGTGAACATCCTGCCTGCGTTAAAATTTTCCTTTATTTCTAATTGCGTAGATTATTGTAGAGTATAAAAATAAAGAGGGGAACGTCATTATTTTTAAAGATTTAAAACACTGTTTACATGAGTTTAAAGGGTTAATTTTAACTATACTTCTAATATATTTTTTCTTCAAACGTCAGTAAATCCATCATTAATCGACTGTGTAGGCGGCAGTGAAGTTTCGTTTTTCCTCCGCCGGAGCTTTACTTTTCACTTTTCCGCCGGCGGAGGTAAAAGTGTTGTCATATCAACATAGATACAATACAAACAAACATCAAAATAAGCGTCAACAACTCAAGAGTTATTAAACTAAAATTTGTATTTATCACTCAATTTGTGACTGCATTTCTAAAAATCACTAATTTAGGAACAAATTGGTTATTATTTAATCGAACTTACTCAATAACTGCTTATCAATACGGAATTAAAACGCAATCGAAGACGAAATTTTAAAAAAATAATTATTGTTGACAGTGTCCACTGACAGCTTTATGTGACATTACTATAGCAAGAAACTGAGCCTATTCACCGACACCGCACCGGTCTAAGCCGCCTTGCGAACCCACTTATCTTTAATAATAAAAATTATTACTATTAAAAAGAGACGTTTTTGAATTAATTTGTCGACATTTGAAGAAAAAACAGCATATTTTATTTGGAGGAAAAGTTACTTTTCATGGCTTGCTCTCTATTACCAGCCTCACTCCGTTCGGCTGTTAAACACGAGCGCGCCATGAAAAGTATTACTTTTCCTCCATATAAAATAATATACTATTTTTCTGAATAACAAAAGCTTTTCTTGATTCTTTTGAGTGACCCCAATATACAATCCCCAATGAGATTGACTGAACAAGACCAATATAGATTAATCGTAAGGTTTCGTTAGAAACATTATCTCGAATGTTCCTAATCAAGTAGCAGTGAGAAGTCAGCCTGGAAGTGACGACATCTACATGTACGCTCCATGCAAGATTTGGATCCAAATGGACACCCAGGAACTTGGTGCTTGCTACATTTTCAATAGAGCCTTCCTCAATTCGAATGAGTAAGCTATAATATAGAGTAGAATTTTTCATTGCAAACTTAACAGCACAGGATTTGGTTGTGTTCAGTGTAAGTCCATTTGACCTGCAGCACTACTACCTGCCGCTAAGTCCCTGTTATTGGAGGCCTGTACAATAACATTGCAGTCATCCGCGTATAGTACCGGTTTACCTGAAAACGCTTTACTTTTAGCAAGTCATTTATAAATACATTAATTACAAACAAGATTCTTGGGGTGTGCCTAGATTACTTGCCTGAGCAACTGACCTAACTCCACCAATCTCGACTAACTGAGTTATTCCTTCCAAGTAGGTTTTTACACAATTTAGTGGCGGTCCACGAACCCCAACCCATGAGTTTATATGATGAACTCAACTTTCTAAGAAAAGTTTCCAGTTCTTAATTTGAATGAAGCAGGTGATTTTAAATTTATCTAGCCTCATAAATAGCACATATTTTTGTCAATCCTTTTTTTTGGTACGGGCAAAGGTAGATAAGAAACCCGCCGTGCCCTATGCTGATACGTAGAACCCCAGAAGCTCTTACGACTTTTAAAGGGAAGAGACGTAAGCTCGATAAGAAATAAAGAGCTAAGCGCAGTATGTGGTCAACTCGGGCAAAGGCCTTAGTCAAATCAGAAAACATCGCCTGTCGCTCTGTGTTACCTTTTTTAACACTGAATTAAGGACTCTTTGGTTATTTTAACGCATTATCTTGACATAATACATCTCGTAGCGTCTCTCCTGTTGAAGATAGAAGAAGGTAAAATGGCGGAGGGAAATCTGTTTCTGTACTCAAGATTCTAATAAAATATTCCTAGCAAAGTTAAGTTGAGAGAATCGAAGACGACGTAAATTACGTATTTTGTGTAAACGGACAGGCAGTTAGTTGAATTATTAAAAGAACGTTAATTAAATTCAGTACAGAAAGAAGTTGTATGTTGGAATTCAAATAACCAAGAAGTTTTGTTAGACATTTAATAATAGTTAGCCATATGTACAGTACCTATTTAGTTTTATGTGTGAAAGGATGAATGCTTGAAAGTAGTTAGAAATCATTGTATATATTAATCATATTTAATTCAAATTAAATATTGCATTATTAAACCACGTGATACCTAAAATACATGTTTCAATTCACACTCTATGAATAAAACCCCCACCAACCTATTTTGATACAGTCCACTTATTAAAGTGGTTAATTAGAAAGTTAATTTCCATTGTAGTCATAAATGATTTAAGAATTAATTGTTTATACCGACCAATCACCTTGTTGAAGATGACATGTCATCTACAGTTTCAAATCTGGAATTTTGAGAGGAATTTATTCTGATGCCTTATGATGTGTACGAATTATGGAAAATGAAAGAGAATTATATATTTATTGATAAATAATCTGTAAAGAGCACAGGTGAAAATAGTTAAGCACTCTTATTTTTGTTCAAGTAATCTTTGATCCACAGACTGTGCTTCCTTTTTGGGTCTGGAGAACATTCCGTCCTTAGTACCAACAAATATAATTTAAAAAATTGTGGCCCCCTAAGCCCTTTCCCCAAACTATTGTAAACTATCAAGCAAAATTTGATACTTCGAACAACAATAAGTTTGCAGTATAAGTTTAACCAATTTTTTTCTATCACAGTATAAAACACATTAGTATTGGTAGTAGCAGTAGTATGGTAGTTGCTCCTAACAGGAGTTTTCATCCAAATAAGAGAAAAAATGCAGATTCAATTGAATGTTGTATGTAATGAACACTACGTTAACCTGTCAGCGCGCCTTCACTGTCTTAACATGTAATTTTTTCAGAACAGTGTAGAAAATGAGATACGAGAGAACAAATTTGATTTAATATAAAAAGAAGTTTGCAGAAAGGTCCCTTCGGTGAATACGCACACATTTATCTTTAAAGCGTTTCATTTATTCACACATAAATATAAAACTGAATATAAATTTGCGAACAAATAAAGTGTTCAATGCAGTCCGGGTGTTGATCTCGGCCATATTTTATTTCGGCGATTCTTTTAACCTGTCAAGTAGGAGTTGTATAGTAGCTTTTTTCCTACTGTGTCTACATATGAAAAATTGCCATTAGCTTTTTGCTAATATGGTTTCTTTTGACATATCTTACAAAATTTAAATTTTAAGACTTGGTTTTCGTTTCGTTACAAGAGAAGCTTCGAATGAATCTCATATGAAAGGATTTTTTTTTCGCCTATCTCATCTCAATCTGCATTTGCCCACACATTACTGAAGACTCTCTCAACTATCGTCCACCCAACTTGTTTGTGGTATATTTTCTGTTCATCACCATTTAATTTTTTTATGTCTGCAACCTTTGTCCTTCTTCTAATGTCTGTTCTTTTTTTGTATCGAAGAGATATATAAACCATACTCCTTTCCATTGCTTTTTGTGATGTTTCTGGTTTATTGGCATAGAATGTTTGTGAGAGATATGGTTTCTAACCCATATATGTTGAGAGGACACATGCATCATATACTTTGCATTTTAGGTTTATGAGTGTTGCATTATTCTTAAATATTGATTTCCATTTACCGACCACCTAATTAAAATACAGAGACTCGTTATTACTCGCATTAAATTATATAGCTCTATGAATATTCTATAGCCTCCCCTGCAGTCTATCTTTTAGCATTGTTTTACATCCTCTTAAATTATTTGGGGGTTTACCCATAAGTGTCTGGAGAGACTAGTAGAATGTATTAATGCGTGGTGTATACATGTAACAAAAAGAGAATTATTTTTATAAATTGTCTTAATACTCTTACAGCTCTAATTCGTTGACTGTAATTCGTTTTTAAATCCTCAACTAGCAAGACTAATCTTGATATAATTGTACCATCATTTCCTTCATGTTGTTGGAATTATTTGCCATTAAAACAACATTATCGGAAAATCTCAAGTGGTTAAGATAAGCGCCATATAAGGTCATTTAATTTTTTTCTCCAATCTAGCCCCTTTAATAAGAATTGAATGGATTGATGCTAACATGCATCTATGCACTTTTATAGATCCCTTAATGACATGCATGTATCTATGATGAATTTTTTAATTTTCCAGGGCATTTAGTACAAAACATATTTCGCAGATATTGAATGTCTTCTGGAAATCGACGAAACCCAGGTGTACTTAATCCATTTTAATCTGTGTTCTTTTATATTGATCTCCACGGGGCTGAAGCCTTCTAAAGCCAGCCTGCTTTACGGGCTCATAAAAGTCCAATTTTGCTTTAAGGCAATTTGTTATTATCTTTGTAAATGCTTTGCAAAAATGAAACAGAAGAGATATTACTCGATACATTTCCGTGTTTCTGTTGTCTCCCTTCTTGAAATGCAGTTCAGAGTTCCACCAGTTTAACTGGATTCTTCCATCACATTTGCATTTTTAAAGCAGGATGATAATTGCACCTTCAGCAGGTCTATTGTAACTTGGTCTTCTCCTGAACATTTATTGTTCTTAATTATTTTAGCTTAATGTTGTGTTTATTTTATACTCGAAATCTGCATTTAAAAATTATCCTCTGATTTATGGTGGTTGTATGTCAGAAGCTGATATCTTGATACAGCATCCTCAATGCCGAAAGTGATGTCTTATTCAACTTTTATTTTCGTGGTTTCTGTTTTTCCCGTTAAGAAGTTTGAAAGTAATACTTTATTTTTGGCAATTATTTCGTATTACGTTCTCTCTAAGTTTGTATTATAATTTTGGCTATACTTTTCTCGCTCTGTTAAGTTCTTTGTAATTATTATCTGATGTAAGGTTTCTCCTGTTTCTTTTCTTAGTCACTATTATGATAATGTTTCTAAAGGTTTTTGTACGTGAACATATTTTCTTGGTCGAAGTTTAATTCTTTCTGCTTTCTGGGATCTTGTTTTCAAGTTCTACAAAACTCGTGGAAAATTCAAGTGGACCGAGCAAATTTTTAGCTTAATTTGTGTTTAATAGAAGTATGCTTTAACAACGGAAAAGACATTCACAGTGTATAAAATGTGACAAAAATGGAGCAAAATACTTCACCTTTCTCTCTTTTCTCTCAAATAATTTATATTAACAGTACCGATATAAAGGATACTAACTAAAGTATATCCAAAAATATCGTATATACATCAGGGTTTACCTTATAAGTAATTAGGCATTAATAAATTATACACTAAAACATATCTTTGTAAGCTTTTATATGGATTCCTACAAAATTTGATATGGGGAGTTACAAGACTTACCTTAAGTCACGGTCAGTAGTAAGGGTTTTACGCCCCGGACTATTTGTAATAAAACTGTCTTATTTTACTCTGCCAGCGTCATCTTTATCTTATGACCAGCACATACCTGGAATAAAAAAAACAACTCATTAACCATGTTGATTCTTGCTAGTTTCAACAATTTTTTAGAATTAAATCCATAAAACACACATAATAGTCACGTAATGCGCCTCGACGATATTTTAAATAAAAGGCAAAAGAAAACACGAAAGCTGCTATTAGCACAAGCGTTATGTTTACATTTTAGCATCGTCAGTCAGTCCCACAAGCTTTTGTGTAGGGATATAGCAGAAAAAAATACCTACTGACTGTTTTATAAGTAGCTTACAGTATTTTGTGTCTACCGAAATATGCTAATAAGCAAAAAACGGGTAATATTGCTAAAGCCCGGTTTAAGCTTTATGGAAATATCAGAGATTAAAGTGGAATTTTGAGATAGTATAAAGCATTTTGTTATTTTAATATTAATAAAACAGGCACGGTGGAAGTCTTTTTCTGAAAAAAAAAATGCAAAACCGAAGATAAAAATTAAAAGCGGAACTCTCATATACTGTCGCCAGTGAGCTAATGTAAATAGGTTTGGGGTTTGAACAGGTTTTAGGATGTTATTGTCCCATCGAGTATTATGCTTTATTTTTTTAGCAACAGTGATCTGTGAGTGCGATACATTAAGGTGCAGTGTGCATTTCAGTGTGAGACTATGCCATCATTTTCCCGAGTCTAGATAGTTTGGAGTTGGTATAAACGAGACTGCAGTTTCGCATTCTGTCACAAATCTGTAACCAGATAATCGGTTCAGACAGTTACTGTCTTTTCCATCTCATTAATCCCAACCTAGTAGAATAACTAAATATGGATCTTATTAAAATTCTGGATATAGTTTCATTTTAAGCGGTAGTAGCTGCTCTATCAAAAACAACTTTGCAAAAGGACTAAGTGCTCATAAAATATTAGCTCGTGACGTCATGCATGTAGGCCTTTGCTATTTGGTGTGAAGATGTTGGAGGGGGGCTTGCGGGTGGAAGAGTAATCGTATTCGAGGCGCAATTGGTGTCAGCGTTACCAGACTACTACAATATTAGCGAATATTAGGATGTCCATATATATAAAGAATGTATCTCTTATATTAATATTTTCATAAGATGTTCTTTCCTCTTTTTGTAATGTGATATCTCGTGATTTATTTATTTCTTTATCTATTACTACTACCATGTTCGTGCACTTTCCTAAAATATTATGTAATTTATCTATAAATCCGGCAACAGCGCAAACAAAATAAACGGATATTTTGTGAACTTGCCCTACTTAATGGGTGCCTTAATCGGTAATTAGTGTTATTTTGTTCTATTTTTGTGAAACGGAACTATTTATGTACTTTTAAGTGTGTGAAACTTGTACAGAATATTTCGTTGTATATTTAGGTATACAATTTATATTTTTAAATACGTAAAATAATATATTTCGAACTTAAAGACCTGATGCTTGATTGATTCAAGGATTGGTTAGTTATTTACAATAGACTTACTAAAACCACGACTAACAGAAGACTGTATACCATCTACTTTATAAATTGCTCTAGTTATTTATCAAAAAGTATCAAAATACGACCACGTAGAGATGAAAACCTCAGAAATATTGATGAATTAAATTTGTCAATAACCCTTGAAATAAGCAAAATTCAGCTTGAGGAGCACGAAGAAAACATTATTACAACAAAATTGCATGCATTAGTAACTCACAGATGGCGCCATATTTCTACTTATGATAGATCTTTCCAAGATTCCTGAGGATCATTGAGTGATCCCCTATTTTGGATAATCCCTAACCTCTATACTGAGACGGTGATTGGATTGGAAGGTGGGTTTTTTATATGATCTGTAGTTCTTCGCGGCGCATAGAAAATTAGTTAGTCTATGTATATTTCATGTTAGTAGATGTGTAACTCAACGAAGTACGGATTTGGTTTAAGATAATTTATTAGATATTAAAATCACAAAGAGTAAGTGAATGTGTCGTTCTTTTTAGTGGTTTACGAGCCCTTTAAATCCTAAAGTTGAAAATATTGATGGTTTGCAGAAACTGTTAATTTTGCTATCTGAAACAATTAATAACTTCTTTGTTTGGTCTGGTTTATTGAAAATTGTACACAGTAATCTCCATAAGGAGGATATTATTAAGAATTTCTATATTAAATGTGGTTTTTATACTTTTTGTCATGCTCCTTCGGAACTCAGATTGCTTTTGATTACTAATAAATTGTCACAATTTGTATACATTTTTCATTAGAGTTAAGTGAGAAAATTAAATTTTATTATTTTAATACAGACATCGCCATCTGTGAATCCGGATGGTTTATCGAATGACAATTATTCGAACGACAGTTCTTCGAACGACATTTCTTCAAATGGACAGTTCTTCGAAAAGACAATTCTTCGAATCGACAATTTTTCGAATGTGCAATTCTTCGAATGGACCATTTTTCGAATCTTTAATTTAGTTTGGGTTAGTCCCTTTTACCGTTTTAGAAAAATTTCTGCAACTCCTCGGTGGTGTAGAAGGTAGCGTTCTTGCCTGTCATTCCGGCGCTGTGGGTTCGATTCCCGTCGGTCGCGACGGATATTTTTTTTATTGTTTTTTTATTAATTTACATTTTTTCCTAATTTTGGGTTAGCCTTGGGTTAGTTTTGGTTAGTTTTTGTTGATTGAGACCCCGTAGCGAGTGAAGCGAGCGGAGGGTCATGCAAAGCCCTAATAATACCTATTAACATTTATATTATAGTCGCCTATACGCCTGTCATAACAAGATGCGATCCTGTACGTTAGATATGAATATGGCGCAAGAGAAAATACCTACGACAAAGATCGTACATTTTGATCCATCGAGCCGCATTATAATCAGTGCTTTCGGCGATTCGGAAAGTAGGAAACCACGGCCAGCGGAGAAGCTATTGCACAGTAAGTCTCCATCCCTTTTACCTTTGTACCGGGGTGTATCGCGCGTACTCTTTTTGAACGTTTTATTAGTTGCTTTTTTTTTATCTTTATGTTTTCTATAATTTAATATTTTCTAAAAACGGTCCTTTCGAATATTTGTCTTTTCGAAAAACTATCCGTTCGAATAATTATCCATTCGAATAATTGTCCATTCGAAAAACTGTCTTTCGAAGAACTGTCTTTCGGAAAATTGTCAGTCGAAAAACAGTCCTAGATTTCGCCATCTGGCATCTAAAGGACAACTACTCTAGTGATAAGGAATTGAGGATAGTACTTCCATTGGTGGAAGGATAGCCGATCATGGATCCATTTGGATAATAAGGGTTAATCATTTTATCACTAAGATAAGAATATAAATTTTGTTCCTGTTGACTATTTTCATTAATATTTCGCACTAATTTTAATTTTAGTTCAAATCCACACCTTTTTGTTAAATAGATTTGATAGTTTATTCTATAAATATTATCCCATTCTTTTCAGTGAGTTTAAATGTATTTTTTTTTTACTTTAAACAACATATTTTATTTATAATCTATGAAGTCATTTCAAATATAAGAATTTCACGCGGTTCGCCTGCTCAGTCTTCAAACTAAGAAGAAAGAGTTGTTTGAAAAAAAATGGTCAGATTGGTCGCAGCGTATCCCAAGAAGTTGTAGTAGCAGTAGTAGGTAAGGGAAGACCAAAGGCCCTTGCTGGTAAGCGGGGTTCCTTACAGCATGCACTAGATCTCCTCGCAACCACCAGCCCCACTTCCCGACTTTGTCTGACCTCCTGATGAAGATCAGGATCTTACTGTAGGACAGGCACACAGTCACCTCGTCAGTGTCGACCTGAAGACGGTGTGGCGTGACTTGCTGTCCGTGTAATAAGGAAGGATTTTATCCTCCTCCCTGCACCTCGACATGTAATGACAAGGCCCCCATCTGGTGCATGTCTCTTCTTAGACAACATTGCCATCTAATAACCCCTACCAGAATGCTCAGGGACTGCCTATCAGCTGAACTAGCAATGAAGTTCCTAGTCTATTTCAAACTAACAACTCTAAATTAGAATAAGCATAAGAGTGAAGAAGTAATTTTGTGCTTTAATTATAAAGCTCGCCTCGTCGTGGTGCACCCTGGATTGCGTCTAGTAGTAGACGTGAACTAAATGAACTAACACTTTGGGTAGCCAAACCAGTCACTGTAATCTCTCCTGGCTGACAGTACGACTTCCTGGATTATGGAACAAACCAGACAAATACAAATGGCACTTCTCAGCGCCTATTGACAGGGCACATCGGATCTTCTATACGAATATGCCCACTAAATATCGAGGGTGTTAGTAAGGCAAAGGCAGAAACCCTATCTAAAATACTAATTGAAAACGGAATTGATATCGTAGCCATTCAAGAGATACATACCTCTTCAGAAGATACGCTTCTCAACAGAGGAAAAATTCCTGGATATCGCTTGATTGGGGCAACCTACAATGTCGTGTATAACACCGCAACAAATGCAAGGCAGCACATGCAAAATGTCGAACTGATCGAGTGTAGCTCCGACGAAGATATATTTACAATAATAAAAGCCCACGATTTTGCTATTGTAAACATCTACAAATCGGCCTACAATCTCATGGCCCGTTAATGTCATAAGAATCCCATCCTAAATTCAACCCTCTAAGTAGGAACTTTCAATAGCCACCATAAATTATGGGGATATGAGGACAATAATACAAATGGAGATGGCCTCGCAGACTAGGCCAAAACCAATAACCTCCACTTGGTTTTCAATGTCAAAGATAAGCCAACGTCTTTTGAATTGTATTAAGTAATCTACAATCACAACCTCTACCCAGCTCACGCACTGTATTGGCTGACTTTCCACACAGTCAACACCGCCCCGTTGTGATTGCAGTGGGAACCGAGATACCAGTGATCGATTCGGTTCCCAGGTCACGATGGAACTTTGGCAAAGCGAATTAGACTTTCCATGCAGCGGAACTTGATAAGTGCATCCGTTTCATCCAAACAAAGGCTAAAAACTACCATGGATTCGTAGGCCTAATGATAGCTGTAGCCAAAAAACATATCCCCGAGGTTACCGCAAGGAGTACATCCCTGGATGGAGCGAGGAAAGCCAACGTCTGTACGAGGAATTCAAGGGCTCAGGGTACCAGTAAATTGCTAACCAGATCCCTTGAAGCCAACAGAATGGACAAATGGACTTCTGCTGTGGAACACATGACCTTTACACGCTCGAGTAGGAAAGCATGGGGTTTACTACGGAAGCTTGGAGAATGTAACCGAAACGTCGTAGAAAATACATCGATAAACCCAAACTAAATAGCCAACCGTGTAGTTGATGTTTCCCGTGCGCCTTCCAATAAGAGCCACACAAGAGACATCCAGAAATTCCTAAGGGATCCTAAACAGTCCACCCCCTCCTAGTTCGGGTTCTCGTGTGACTAGGAATTAGAACAAGGCCTCAAGGATACAAAAACGGAAAGGCAGCGGGTTTTGACGGAATTTTCACTGAATTTCTAGTTAATTGTGGTATGACAACTAGACTGTGGCTTATGAAAATTTTCAACGACATCCTTAACACAGGCAGCTTACCACCAGAATTTAAGAGAACAAAGATTATTGCTGTTCTAAAACCTGGAAAATCAACGGAGAACTACCGACCTATAGCTCTCCTCAGCTGCTGTCATAGAAATAGGACTCCTAGAAGGCTGATAGATTGAGAAGTCCCTCACGGAGAAAGGGAGAGAACAATAGGGGTTGGGTGATAATACGCTTGCGCGGGCATGTAAATAAGGACCTTATATTTACTTGCTTACATGCAATTTATATAACAACACCGTTGCCAAACTAGAAGAAATTTACCGTTTTGTGTTGTATTTTAATTAGATGACTACTGAAAAACGTAGGAAGTAAACCCCGAAACGGAATTTTTTAAAATCTGTTTCATATTATAAATTTACTCTAATATTTTCGAAGTATATGTTGCTAAGATTTTTGATTATGTTAATAATTTTTGTGTTACGTTAAAACCTAGTACCTTACATATCTTATACTTGGCAACGTTGCGAGATTGCAAGGACGTGGACCCGATCGAACGCCATCATGAATTCTTGTTTTCTTTGCTTTTCGACCTTCGTTGTTCAGTTTTGTAAAGAGTTCTTGTGTTTTTTATTATTGCCGTGTGTTTGATAATACTATAATTCGTTTTCGGTGTTATTTGTGAAAAATGCCTTCAACTTAATACTCAACATGTCCTTATACAGACAGGCACGCGCAAAAGCTACGAAACTCAGCGTTTCTGTCTTACACATGGATATTTTGTCTCCTTCGTGATTAGATCTGCTTATATACTCTTATGTATTAGCCTTCTAGGAGTCCTATTTCTATGGCTGCTGTTATAAGCTGTTGGAAATACTGCTCCATAACGGTGTATGTCCTGCAATTGATGCAGTGATTCCCGTAGAGCAGGCTGGGTTTAGGAGTGACCGCAGCTGCACTGAGCAAATATTATCCCTGACGACTCACATAAAAGCGGGGTTTGAAACGGGACTGAAAACATCCGTGGTGTTCATTGATCTTACTGCAGCGTATGACACCGTGTGGGGGGAAGGCCTAGTATACAAATTACTCAGAGTAATACCATATCTGAAAACGTGCCATCTAGTTATCAACCTATTAACAAACAGACTATTCCAAGTCTTTGTTAACGATGCTCGGAGTAGTACTAGAAAGCAAAACGGTGGTCTCCCGCAGGGGTTGGTGCTCGCCCCACTCCTATTCAATCTATATACGGCTGATCTACCTGAAACGAGGTGTAGAAAATTTGCCCATGCAGACGACTTGGCGATTTCCTACCAGCACAATTTAAAATTACCAACTGAAAATGCTTTGAACGAAGACCTCGCTAAGCTTAGTGATTACTTAAAAAATATAAAGGCTGTGTCCAGGCTTATCTAATACAGAAGTCTGCTGCTTCCTTCTATCGAGTCGGCAAGCAAGTGATACCCTGCTAGTGGACTTCAATGGCAGGAACCTTAACGAAAATGGAACCCCCAAGTATCTAGGCGTGACACTCGACCGATCACTAACATTCAACCTACATCCTGGAAACGTAGCCGGTAAAATGAGAGCGCGCAATTACATAATAGCCATACTTGCTGGAACGACATGGGGACCTGCAGCAACAACATTCCGGACAGCAGCTCTTGCCTTGGTATACTCTGTCGCGGAGTGTTCCTGTTTGGATCAACAGTCCACACACCACAAAAGTAGATATACAACTAAACCAAACAATGAGACTGATTACCAACGCGCTGGCTACCAGTGCTCAGTAATATCAAAGCACCAGATATCCGACGAACTGCAGCCCTCATGACAGAATATAGGAAAATGATGGCTAACGCAGACCTGCCAATCCATACGGACATCCCATACCTAACATGACAATACCATCGGCTCAAATCAAGACACCTAGCCATCCGATCAACAGCGGAATCAAATCGAAACTTTCACGCAATTAATAAATGGACTACTATATGGAGAGAAACTGCATGATACCACTACATCCACCTGGATGATCCAACTCAGGGTTTCAACGGATCTGACCTACCACGCCGACTATGGTCAAAGCTCAACCGAGTTAGAACAGGTTGCGGGTAATGTGCTGATTCCCTACACAAATGGGGAAGGCAGAATCCCCACAATGTGATTGTGGATCTCCGCGGCAAACTATCCGTCACGTATTGAAAAGTCCTGACCGTTCTTACCCTGGCGACCCCGAGGATTTTATGAAACCCACGCCAGAGGCAATCGAATGGCTACGCAATTTAGATGTGGACATATAGTTTGTCATAATAATTGTGTTTGTTTTTATATGTATAAATTTTGTCTGTGTATGGATGTGTTTTGTATTTTATATTTGAATATCATATTCTTGTCGTACTGTAACCCCCAGACGCTAATTTTGTTGCAGATATCCACGTCCAATCTGTTATGCAGACTAAGGGATATAATAGCACGAACTATGAAATTACCAGTTTAGGCAAGTTGCCCCAAAAGTCTGAAATTTAACAGTTATTTCATAAGCAGTACAAAATGCAAAAAAAAATAGTTTAAGGATATATTATACGGTTAACAAAGACCATTGAATTGAATTATCAATGGAGTGTTTTATATTTGCACATGTCCAGGTCATAGAATTTCATAAAATACAATTTGCGTGAACGAGTGTACAGTTTTCTGTTTACTTCAAAAATTAATAATGACGTACTCGAACGTTGCAGGGTTAGATATAAAAAATAAATGTTAATTAGTATTGATGGCTTTCAAATATATGTGTTTTTTGTTGTGTTTGTATTTCCAAGCATATTAGTGATTAATATATGTTGAAACTTTATGCAAAAGGTGCGGAGAAATCCCAACATTTTGAAAATATTCAAGATAAATGGGTTATGCGTCATTTGATTGGATACATAGAGATTCCTCCCATTTCGAAATATGCTCCCAACATATAATTTATTTTTACTAACCGAGAAGATTCAGGAATATATTTCGCTGCAGTTTTCTTCTTATTATCAAAAGCAGAAAATAAACAACATATTTATTTAATAAAGTGTGCCAATGACCTATGGAAATTACTTGTATTGTCCCTTAAATTTATAGAAACAATATTCAAACCCCTAACTTTAACGTCTCTCTAGCCATAACACTATACCTTGATATTTTAGTTGAATTATTATAACTTTAAATGATCTAGTAGATACAGCTCTGTAAATGTGCAATAAAGGCAGTTCAGGATATTAAATTTCTGTCAAAAACAGCCTCATGAATTTTTCATGGTTATACTTTTACAGCATTTGCTTTGGAGGTGTACATTTTTTCATCTTCCAGAGTATTACTTGCGGAGGGTGCATAAAATTAAATTTCTCGCCTGTTGTATATGGGCTGGTTTTGCGTTTTCGGCGAATTAACTTTGGCCAAAAGTCTCACAATCCTGAGGTTGAATAGGCTTATATAGGGACCTGATTTTATCAGAATTTAGTATAGGAAATTAGGTTTACTTAAGCATTTCAGTGCAACGTTTTGCTGCGTTTAATAAATTATAAATACGTGCGAATATAGGGCTAGGCATTTTTCTTATTTCGGATTTTAATTTTTGTCTGAACCAAAGGAATAAAAAATAAAAAAAAAATTATTTTACGTCATGTAAATGTGATTTTATTAATATTGCATAATAATAATAACAATAATAATATTTATTGATGATGTACATAATGTAAATATTTCCACAC
>MU192058.1:3075-19697 GCA_016904865.1 Pissodes strobi
GTTGGGGAAACACCCCGTTTTTCACCGTATAGTTTGTTGATAACACCTTGCATGTCCGTAATATGATTCAGTCATAGTTAAAATCCGAATAGATTTATTTCACCCCAGACAATTTGTGCATTTAAAGCATTGTATTTCAGCTATCCCTTAGTACGAAGCTGGATTGTCCGTAGAATAAATTTCGTTATATGCAACAATCGCTGGAAAGCAAGTTGTCACTCCGTCAAGGAAATCGTTATTAATCGTTCTCAATATAATATATCTGTGTCTCCGTCAATGTTGTGTAAAGAACAATATGTCAAATAAACATAGAGCATGTTTCTACCCTCTCAAATGCATTCCACTTCCGCGCAATTTCCCGCCCTGTTCTCCCCGTCCGCGCCAGTGGGAAAAATTAGATTTTTTTAGTGCCTGACAAATACTCACCCGTGAAGCAACAGTCCAGTCCCCGCTCTGCTTGAGTTTGGCGCCAAGAACATCTACCCAGTCGTAGCCCTGTTTGTCGCCAAGATATTTACTAGTTTTTCTCATTTGTTTGCACAGATATTTAGAAAATATCTGCTGTACTCTGTGTCCCCTTTTTTCAACACTAAATTAAGGACTCTTTGGGCGTTTTAACGCATTTTCTCGAGACAATACAACTCGTAGCGTGTCTCCTGTTGAAGATAGAAGAAGGTAAAAAGGCAGTTGGAAACTTGTAGTTAGACAAATCTGTTCCTGTACTCAAGATTCGAATCAAGTTTCGAAGTCTTATATCCCTGGCAAAGTTAAGTTGAGAGAGTCCTAGAAGAAGTAAAAGCACAGGGTATTTAGTGTGAACGAAAAGCAGTTAGTTGAGAAAAAATTTATTAAATTCAGTAAAGAAACAGGTTCTTGTTAAATTAAATAATCAAGAAATTTTGTTAGACATTTAATAATAGTTAACCTTATGTACAGTACCTTTTAGTTTTATGTGTGAAAGAATAAATGCATAGAAGTAGTTAGAAAAATCATTTTATTTATTAATCACATTTAATGCAAATTACCAAACTAACCTAAAATACATGTTTCAATTCACACCCTATGAATACAACCCTACCTACCTGTGGCAATAGAGTTCACTAATTAACGTGGTTAATTATAAAGTTAATTACCACCCCCTCCTTTATGGTGATAAATGATTGAAAAATAAACTATTTATACCGACCAACTATTCCCAAGAACAAATAATTCTAAACAAATAATGATGACAGAAATAATAATTTTAAATGCAAACATGCATTTAAAAAATATATATAAATTTAGCAAGAATGTAAGAACGAATATAAAAAATATACATTCTTGGTAACAGCACTAACAAAAATGTATATATAAGTAATACAATCGGTTTTTGAGGTCAACCATCACCATTACTAAAGTGCACACTTCATCATAATTTTTTTTTGAAATTGAAAATTTTAATCAACATAAAACAAAGACTACTATAATGTTAATCAAATTTCATAAAAGCTATATTACAGTTAAAATCTGAAAAAATTTATATAGCAAAAGTTACAAATTGTAATTTATCCCACAAAATTGCCCTTGGTGTGTAATACATTTCTGGCATGATGGCCATAAAAATACAGATGAGATCGTGACAATGATAATATTTTATTTGGAAATACCAACGCATCTTTACTACGTGTCTTACAGTAATGCAGATCTTTATGATGTGTAAATGTGGTTAAATTGTTCGTCGTATTTTCAAGGGTCTGCTCTACATATCTCTAAAGATGTTATTGATAAAATCCTCAACTGAGTAAATTATATGCGACTGTGATGTTTAAAATTAGCATTAAATAAGATAGCTATACCTGTTTATGGACAGCACATAATCTCTGTATTCTAATAGTAGGGATTCAAATAATCAGTAATAATATGGCTTTACTATATCATATTACATGGGATCTTTTAGCTGATGAAGAATCAGGAATCAGATGAATTATTAAGACCTTAATTCAATCAATGTAGCTAGTCCGTATCTGCTTATGATCTTTTTGGTAAGCTCGGCTAATGTTTACAAGAGTTTTTCGAGCTTCAGGCTGGAAAAATTCTGGTAAACATTAGGTGCTAATGCTGTCATTAATAAATTCTAATATAATTGAGACTTTTCAAATGTTGAATGTCAAGCTCAAATGCTAGTTTTCTGCATGCAAGCAACAAATTAGTTGTCGCACCCATAAGTTATAATGAGAAAAACATATTCACAGATATTATTTGGAAAAACACGCGTTGGGTGCCAAATATGTAACCTTATTTGCTAATTGCTCATTAGGCTGTCCATATGCCAGGTTGACTCAGCGGATTTATTTTTTTTAAGGTCGTTGGTTTACGTCTTGGCAGTTAGGGTAGGGCGCCCCTATTTTTTTTACAAGAAATTTATCAATGATTATTATTCCTTGAAAATAGGGTAATAATATTTAGGAAAATACCCTGTAGAAGAACGTCGAAGAATTTTGAATACACAAATTAGCTAATATCTTGACTGCAATTTACCAAAATAAATATCAAGATTACAAATAACTTACACCAACTCTTTTAAGACAATTAATCCTATCCCAAATCAATTTGAGGGTCTGGTTACGCTTTTAAATCAATAAGAAAATTCTCCTGTTATATTCTCACCCATATTACAAAAATAATAAATCTAAGCAACATAATATACTACTTGTTAACTGTGCCTTATAACTTTCATATTAACATTAATATTACCCAATTCTTACTGTATAGGTATAATCAGTAAATACATGTAGGTACAAATGATATGATTATTAACAAAGCTTATCCTAAATCAATCCCGTGACAGGCCAATAAACAGTCCTCAATAATACCAAATCGATAAGTCGATAAATTAACTTGTGAGGTAAATATATACATTTACAGTCGTTAAACGATTTGAGCTCAAGTCGATTCCGATATCAAGGCGATAAAATGAATTTGTAAATTTCAATTATGTGAAATAAATTACTGCCATGAGCTTTACAGCCAAGTACAGTAAAAAATTGATTTGATCAGCTATTCTGACACCCAAACAAATGAAATCTCCAACTAGCTAAAGATACAATTACGCATCTTTCTTAAAGGTAAGCTCGATAAACAAGACTGCTAGATCAGTAAATGAAATGAGATTTAACGAGAATACAACGATAGACGTCAAACGGCCTAGTCGTTTATTATAAATTCATTGATTAAAATGGTAGATAACGATAAGTGATATTCGGTAATTAAGACAAACGTCTTACAGTCGTTAATTATAAATTCATTAATTAAAATGATATATACCGATAAGCGATATACGGTAATTAAGACAAACATCTTACAGTCGTTAATTATTAATTCATTAATTAAAATGATATAATACGACAGATCGAGCATCAAAGTCCTTAAATAAATAAAAATTGATTTTACTTGAATCCGCTCGAGTTGCAGACACTGGCGCTTCCCAGGAAGTACTCTCCGACATGTGGTTACGTCTCCCTGACAAAAAAATCTCCGTACGGCTAACTGACAGCGGGATTAGCTAGGTCACCGTCGAGAGGAGAGTTACCTCACAGAAGGAATTATGTCGCATAGAATGAATTCTGCCCCACAGAAGAACCCTAGTTAAATGATAAATAACTTTGCCATCTTAAATAGAAACACTCGTGTTGAACATACCTTGAATAATGGGTCACCAGGCTAGTTCATCAACAACGTTTATAGACGATATAGCCAATAATTTTAGACAATTAGCATTCTACTTAATTTGCTTAATATGGCAAAGACATAATCAGGCGGTGTAAGGAGTAAGTGTCCAATTTTTTCAGCAGGAAGCAGGGCATCTTCAATCCAGCCAACCACTCACGTTTGACATTTGGGATGTATTTCCAAGATATCATTTGAACTAGTCACCATTCAAGATTTAAGCTTACAGAGTAAAAAGCCATATCTAGTGAATTGAGAACATTAGGTTAAAAAGTGGGATCGCTATACCGAACCCTCCACCACGACCGTATGGCTTCTTAGGGTTTACAACCAGTTCAGTATTCTCCTGGCAGATTCAGTATGCTTGCTAAGTTTATAATTATGTTAGAAGAAGTGGTTTTTAGGTATTTTGGCCCTAGTGTTTCCCTGCTGAAGATTGAGTGCCTAATTCTTACAGCAGCGCGGTAGGCAGATTAATGAAGCAACTCACTGTTTGCATTTGCCATCTGGGGTCTCTTTCCCGTGTATGATTTGAGCTACTCCCTGCCTGTCACTACCCATTAACATTCAAGCTCACATCCTTTTTAGCCTTCTGTTAACTGCTGACGAAGTAGATTATTGTATTGAAAGAAGTTGTTTTTAGATCTTGTGGCAGTAAGGTGGAGTGGAAAGGATTGATCGCCTAATTGCTATATCAGCAGATCAGGCTGGATTAAAGAAGTAACCAATCCCTCACGAGTCTCACGTTTGTCGTTTCGAATCTCTTTCTGAGGTATCATTTGAGCTTGCAGGATAAGATACTATTACCTGAATCGAAAGGTTAAGTCGGGAAATAAGTGAGCTTATTGTGGTTCACAACTTGATATGTTTGTTGGAGGATCTTGCTCTTAGTAGTAGTGTTGTTCTGCTAAACATTTTGTACCTAATTCTTACAGCAGAAAAAATAGACACCTAGTCTAGTACATACTTTGCTTTTCGTGACCTTCTTTCGATACATTGTATCCTGTGCCAGATCAATATAGCCATATATGTAGAAAACTATTAGCGTTTTAAGGTATTACCAGTTTAAATACAGTATTCGAATTGTTATCTGCTGTTTCAAAGCATATGCTATGAAAGTCTCTGCGCTTTTCAAACCTGATAGGTCCAGCCTGTTTGGAGTAATTTATCCTCTACCCAGCTGGTTTTGATTATATCCTTAGCTGTACCGACTTGCCACGTCTCTCTTAGCAAAAAGGGTAACGGATTCACACCCTTTCAAACCAGAATGTATTCCACATATAGAATTTTATTTTAATAAACTCTCGTTTACGAGGTGCCGCTCTTCTAGCTTCCTCACCAACATTTGAAAAGCATATGTTTCTGCCCGAAATACCCAGCAAATTGACAGTTCAGGCTTAATGTAATATAATTAATATCCAAAGTAGTTTGTTGAACAATATCAACAACTCTAAAGTTGTTAAAATGTGCCGATTTTTCATAACAAAATGTGTTTGGAACTTCAGGAAGTTTGTTTGAAAATGTATACCTACTATCCGGTTTAAAGGATATTAATTTTTATACAGAAGTCATTTAATGTATTTAAAATTTCTCAGGTATCAAGTATAGATTCATTACGGACGTTGATGTCCGCAAGGTTTGCAATTGCATATATTTGAAAACATAATAAATAAATTGGACAACTAAGTAAACCTTACGACTTTTTATATAATTGTATCCTTCAAAACCTTTTTTAAGGTCTTGTTATTGTGTAAACTAGCAAAAACGAAAATTTAAATATTATTGTTCTAAATGTATTTCATGTTGTGTCATATTTTGTCATTATTAATATTAAAAAGCAAATAATATCAGTGGAATACAAGAAATGTAGATAATTGAGATACGTAGACAAAACCTCACGAATTTTGATTCGCAAACGAACTAGTTATTTGTTTAGCTAAGCTTCAACAGTCGTGGTCAGTGCAATGCTGTTATTTATAGAAAAATAATGACAAAATAGCGTTCGTTATGAATAGAAAACAGTAAATCCCAGATCAGAGCTAGCCAAGGTTGGATTCCGAACAGTCTACACTATTATTGTCCCTATAAATACGTTTTCCAATTTTTCCTTTTGAAATGATCTAGATTCATTCGTAGCGGTTAATCCATTAGAAGTATGGAAAATATATTATCAGAATCATTTTAAAAATAAGGGATATATTAATGTTGTGTCAATTAGTGAAAAAAGAAATATCGGCAAAATTAAGAATCAAATTACTCACACACGTCCTTACTCAGTGTTTGCAGAACACAATTGAGACAAATTTGTATAAATTGTTTGACAACTTAGCCAAAGAAAAAAACATTAAAACATTCACTTTTCATTAATTTTTCTGACCATAATATATGTCAATTCTAAACACAGAATGATAAGTTTTACATAAAACATGATAATATTTACTTGCTGGTTTTAGCACCAAAAATAAAAACCCAAAAATACACCTCGATAAGTAAATGCAATATGCATGACACATCACGAAATCTGCGATTTCAAATTACCATGACATCAAAAATGAGAGCGGGGCATTAGCACGAGGGCGAACTAGTCTACAATTTGAGCAGAATTGAGATTGAGAGACGCATGGCAGAGCCTGAATTGATTAATTTTTTTGACCTGTGGCCTGGGTTCGATCTGAGTTGCTTTTATTGATTTGGGTTGATTAAAAGCATTGGTAGCGGTCTCTAAGTTAATCGGAAGTTTAATAATATCCGGCCACTCCTCTGTCTGGAAAATGATCCTCTTTTAGCGAACCCAAACTAACCCGTCCCAAGGCAAACAAAGTCGAATAACGGGACGAAAAATAAATACATAAGTTTTTGTCTGATTGAATGATTTTAGATTATTTACTTGTTTGGAATTTTTTATGAGCAATAAGTAATTTGGAAATAATTAATAGAGAGAGTATTTTTGTGAAAAGTAATGGAATGTGAGCGTTATAAGGGCAAATTATCAAACTGATGAGCAGTAAGCTGATCTCTATATACCAACAATTAACAAAAAATATCTGTTCATAGGAGTCCAGGTCTATATACAGCTTTATACAGAAATGTATATAGCTTTATACAGATTTATACAGGTCCGTATGCAGCGTTATACAGGACGGTATACAGCTTTAGACAAGTCTGTATATAAAGCTGTATACAGGCCAGTTTGAACTAGGTTAGCTTTATTTCAGCATTGATGCCTCCTTCCAAAATTTCCGGTTAACATCGTTCACTTGTGCTATACATAGGTTAGCTTAGATCAGTTTAGGTTAGGTTAGATGATAGTTTGGGTTAGTTTTGATTACTTTGCGCTCATCTACTTAGTAGGTTATACAGGTTGTCTTATGTGATTTAAATTCTTCTTCGTGTGCCGTATCTGCTCAACAGACGTTAGCGATCATGTTGCTATCACGACGTTAGACTGTGACAGTAACTATGAAAAGTGATTCAGTAGTTTAGCCAGACCAGTGCCTCAGGTTCTTGGGCCAAGATGTTCGGTGTCTTCCTGGATCCTCCTCTCAACCAATCTTTACTACTTGTAGCGTAAGTACTGTCGGTTTTAGTATAACTCATAGCATTCCAAAATGCGTCAAATTGTGTGCTTTTTCATTTCTACAATCTTTGAATGAAAACCTGCCTGCTGAATATTTGAAGCACCCAAATTGTGATCCTCTGCGATTCCTTCTTCTACTCTGATGAAAGTCTGTTCGTGGATTTCGATCTTTAAGACGTGGCTTATCAGATCAATAGTATGTTGGTCACTACACTTTTTCACATTTAGTATTTTTGGTATGGTAATAAATGCCTATTTTAACGAATGTGATGTCATAGATAACACTAACCCAAACTAACCCACACCTCTTTAGATATTAACGTATTCGGTTGATTTTTTCCCTCCTTCATTACACTATAAATTTTGTATGAGGTGATGTTTTGACCTTCTTAAAGGGTTTCTCAAAGTTGATAAAACCAAGAAATACGTTGCAGATGGCATCTTTGCGTCTCTAAATGAGAACCTGAATGCTGAACAAAGCCTCTTTGCCTAGATATTTGTGGAACCCAAAGTGTGGCCCTCTTCGATCCCCCTTGTACTTTCCCGAAAATCCGTTCGTCGATTTCAATCTTATCAGGCAAATATAACGATGTGTATCGTAATAAATGCAGGTTTTAATCAATCTGATGGTATATTACCACTGACATAGGTAACACTTAATAATTTTAAAAGCACATGCATCAATATTTCCGGTGATACTTCCTAACTTTAGACAGTTACAGCAAACGTGAATAGTGACGCAGTTGTTTTTAATCTTTCGCTCTATTACTACTCATACTTGAAAAATGGTTTCAGGCTATCTCATCTGCCAACCTGCGAGTTTTAATCGTTTTTATAATCTCTCTTTAGTTATTTATTTTATTTCAGATTCTAGATTATACGAAGCACCTATATGTTCTCATTTTAAAGGCTTCTACTGTTCTTTTGGTGGTTTCAGCAGGTGTCTATGCTTCCATCAAATACAAAAGGAAACAGAAAACATATCATCTCAGTAGTCTAATCCGTAGCCCCATGTTGACTTCATGACCAGAGAGTACTTTTTAATGCGAACAAGTGCTGCTCTGGCCTTTTTTATGCAGCAGCTAAGTTTTGGTGAGTGCTTCCAGACACATTGCTCTGTTCGCTCTCTTTGGCGGTACTTCTCTCGTATAAATGGTTGTATTTATGCTCATTCATATATTGGGTTATCTTGGCATTAATTTTTAACTAACCCAATCAGTGCCTCAATTTTTTTGGCTAAGATGTTCGGCATCTTCCTAGATCCTTTTCTCAACTAATATTTCTTTGCATATTACTACTTGTAGGAAATGTACTATTGATTTCAAGATATCTCACGTTCCGAAATACACCAATTTGCGAGTTTTAATCGTTTTTACAATCTCTTCACGTACAATTTCATTTCTTACTCTACATGTCTAGCTTATACGAATCATGTGCCTATATGTCCCTACGGATTCTATTCTTCTATTGGTGGATCCAACAAGTGTATATGCTCTCACAACATACAGAAGAACGCGGAAGACATGTGATCTCAGCATTCTTATCCGATGCCCCATGTTGAGTTTATGACCAAAGAGTACTTTTTAATGTGAACAAATGCTGCTCTGAACTTTTCTATGCAGCAGATAGTTCTCAGAAACATCATTCTGCTTGCTCTATCCAGCGGCACTTGCGCGTAAATTACTGTATTTAAGCTCATTATCATATATTTGTTTGTCTTGTTATTTTTAACTCGCATTCTTCACTCTATTGAATAGCAAAGTATCGCCTGCGTATCGAAGATTATTGATAGGTATCCCGTCAATCTTAATGTTCATGTCCGTGTTATTGAGAACTTCTTTAAAAATTATCTGTTTGGTGATAAAATTCATCAAAGTCTCACGCTATTTTGGACATCAACGTATTCGGTTGATCTTTTTCTATTAGGTAATGTTTTGATCTTCTTAAAGAGTTTCTCAAAGTCCATGGATCCCAGACAAACGCTGCAATTAGTATCCCTGCATTCCTAAATTGGAACCGGCATGTTGGCGCCTCTCTGCCTTTGGATCCAAAGTGTTGTGGAAATCCGTCCGCGGATTTGTATCTTTAAGACGTGGCTTGTTAGACCGTGGTTACTGCACCCTCTTGCATTTGTGATTTTGGATATGGTAATAAAAGTAGGCTTTGACCAATCTGATGGTATATTGCCATTGACATAGATAGCACTTATTATATTTTAAAAATCCATGCATACTATTGTGTTATAATATTTTCAGTGTTTCCCCTGCCCCTGGTACTTCACCTAGACCTATTGACTTTGGCTCTTTCGATTAAGCACTTCGAGATGCGCTTGCTATAGTTTTTATGCCATGTTCTGTTGGTTTGATCCGCAAAAAAGTCACCTGCGTGTTGTTTCTGCTGAAGAAATTGTTGTTCAATGTCCAGTTAGGTTTATCATCAGTTGATGATCCGCTCCTTGAGTTTTTTGTGCAAGTGGAATGCAACATATTTTCGATCACATTGCTGAGCAGACCAGTTTACTTTGGCACATCTTATCCTTCTGTATGTTTTTATTCGGTGCAATGTATTAAGTATTCCAGATTTTTGTTTTTGTAGTTTCTACTTTTTCAGTGTTTTTAAAATCTGGTTCGTCATCTATTTCTTCCTTTTATGAAACTTAACAGTGTGTTTATGTATTTCTTTGAAACTGGTTTTCTGTATATGTATTTCTAACGATATCTCAACTTCTTCCATCTTTCTTTTAAGTAAACTGCTGATTATACACAGGGTGGCTATATTTTCTACACTAAAGAAGATATCAAAAAATCATAAAATACCATTTCTACAAAAACGCGGGTGAATACAAATGAAGTAACTACCCTACTTGTAATATCTCTCTTATCTAAAATGACTAAATTAATGAGATTTAGGTACGAAATGTTGAAAAAGGACCCCGAGCGGAAATTAAAGCACTATTGTTAGTACTAAAACTCTAATAAATGCAAATCCTTGTTGGGTTGTGCTCATTTTAACTACTTTATTGAGTGCTCATACTGATTTGCATTTTGTTCAAAAGAGAAATAATATCGATTTTAAACTTCCTCCCTAACTTTCTGAAAAATGGCTTTTGGAATACTTCGACACACATCAATTATTCTCAGACGCAATTCTTCCAGAGAAGCCGGCCGGGTTTTGTAAACTAGTGAATAAATGCAACCCCTTAAAAAGAAGTACGTAGGGGTAAGATCAGGTGATCTTGTCGGCCATTCAATTGTCCAGGGTTATCCAACGAGGACTAGACAAGGCGATTTTTTGACTTTCCCTGTACTTTTATAAAAAAAAACTGAAATAGCCATCTTATGTAAATTTCTCCCGCGAATTCGGATATGTTCAGCAAAAAACAATTGAACATCAAATAAAAGTGCTAGGGGTCACTTTGATATTTTTTAAAATGGGATGCCATATTTTTAAGGTGCTTGTCCGATTTCTCATATAAATTTTGATCTAAAATGATGGATTTTTAATTCAAAAACGTTTTAAATTCGGAAAATGTTCGTCTGCCGTACGATTAATACCTGATAGATGGATACCCACCCCTTTCACCTGTTCAACCTTTAACCTGCTTTGAAGCGGCCGTCAGTCAGACCAAATAATCAACTTTCAAATTTCTATACTATATTTTTCACGAATTAGTTACAAATAATGAAATATTCTTTAGAAGAACGACTAAGTGTAATAAAATTATATTACAAAAGTGGAGAGAATGCTCGACAAACACAAAGAGCATTTTTTGAGAGTTTCCAGAGACACATTTCAGTAGATACAATTCTCAGAATTAAGACCCTATTTGATGAAAGCTAGACATTGAAAGATAAGCCAAGAAAGATGAAAAGACAGAATAGAAGGAATCGAGCCATTGTTCAATATTTTACTATAAATCCGAAGAGTTCTATTCCGCAAGTGGTACGAGAAGTAAGGTATGGTCCAGGACTCCGGAGAGTAAGCTATGAACAGTTCACAGAACTTTGAAAAAAATGTGGTCTAAAACCATATTGCATCCTTCCCGTTCAATACTTAACACAAGATCAAAAAGAACTTCGATTTCGATTTGTTGCTTCAATGCTGATGAGAGAGCAAGACGAAGATTATAATTTATATAATAAATTCTATGGACTGACGAAGCGTCATTTACAACATCGGGGGTATACAATCAGAAAAATACAAGATACTGGGCAGCAGTTAACCCTCATAGATATGAAATGATAAAGTTTCAAGGTAGGAGAGGAACATTTTCCGAATTTAAAACTGAAGAAAAAAGGCGTTTTTTAATTTAAAATCCATCATTTTAGATCAAAATTTATATGAGAAATCGGATAAGCACATTAAAAATATGGCATCCCATTTAAAAAATATCAAAGTGACCCCTAGCACTTTTATTTGATGTTCAATTGTTTTTTGCTGAGCATATCCGAATTCGCGGGAGAAAATTACATAAGATGGCTATTTCAGTTTTTTTTTTATAAAAGTACAGGGAAAGTCAAAAAATCGCCTTGGCTAGTCCTCGTTGGATAACCCTGTACCTCTTCTGCCAATCCACTTGTTTGAATAATTTTGGTGCAATCACTCTCTCGCCACACCAGCTTAGTGTGGGGTGTGCTCCATCTTGCTGAAAATATAGAGGATCTTCGTTCAAATTTAGATTGCCTTGTAAGACTTTGTGGCTCTTAAGTTCTTGAACAATCGAGGGCTTTATAGTTTGGTGGAGTATTTCAGCATAAGCTTGGCTTGTTAAATTTTCTTCAATAAAAAATAAGCTATGGTATTGTCTCCCAGTATTCCCGCCAAACATTGAGTGTGTCCTTCTGTGAAAAGGTGTGGATTAAGGTCACTCACTAGACAGGTTCTGTTTCTTCACTTGACCATTTCGGAAACAAGAGGACTCTTCACTGAGGCAAATGCTTTTATAAATTCGGCTGTTGCCATAATTCTTCCTGTCAGGTTTGCACAGAACTGAATTCTGTTGTCCGAATCATCGTCGCCAGGTGAAATGTATGCATTTTCATTATTTTTCTAATAGATTCTCTAGATACGTCGGTAGCACGCACTGACACCTTTGATTTTTGGAAGTTGACCTCAGTCTGCATATCTTCATCCAAAACTCTAAGTTGTCTTTTTTTATTACCAACGAACCCAGTTTCTTGCAATTTTGAAACCAAATCTTTTATGTAGATGTGGCTGAAGTTTTTGTCAGGATGCCTTTCATTAAAAGTAATTGCAGTTCTTAAATAGCCTGCCTATTGTCGTGCTACCCTGAGCAACACAAGGAAAAATCTTTTCTACTCAAAGTAAAATAAATTCGAAGACAAGATGTAGAAACTTTAAATGATTCAAAAGATGCGAATGTTATTAAAGATTTTACAAAAAAAGAGCAGAAAGCAAGTATTTACGATATTGCAAAAAAATAGAAAATTTCAGCACTAAAATAGTGCTTTAGGTTTGGGAGCCTTTTTCATCATTAACGATTATTTTCTATTTTTACCGCCAAATTTTGCAAAGGTCAATTTTAAAATATATGCTCAAAATATTTCGTTCTTCAGTCTCATAATATTTATACCACTGATGAAAAGCATTTTCGATAAGCTTTCCAGAAAGGTGTCGCAAGTGGGATAGTGTCTTTTAAGTTGATGAGGGTAGTGCTTCAGAGGTGGGTGAGGGTGGTCCGAAATGACTTATTTTTGTTCCCCGCGTTTTTATAGAAATAAGTAGTATTTTTTGTTTTTTTGTAATATCTTCTTTAGTGTAGAATATATACCCATTGTAAATTTTCAAATTGTCACCTTGTATGATTTTACAAAGTATTCCTACATTTGCATTCAAATCTTTATTTGCGTAGTTATTTCGCTGTCTTCCAATTGTCTTAACAGTTGACCTAGTTCATTATAAAAGTTTTGAAATTACTACAGTTGGGGCGTAAACTTACAGAACATTTATATGGATTGCAGATCACAGAATTATGCACCAATCGTGCATAATTCTGTTTGCGCATCGCATTTCCCTTATGAACACTATCGCTACATTCAGTCTCCCCATTTTCTCTATTGTACTTTTTACTTTTCCTGGCTTGTTCATACTTCAAATATTCCATGTTGCAACAGTCTTATGAAATATTGTTTAAAAGCCTGGTATTATCCTGAGGGAATATGAAGAATTTCCTGTTATAGCGCTGTGCAATCGCCATTTTAGCAGTTGACTCCAAATCAGTTTTAACTGATCAGTTTTGGATAACCAGCTGCCCAGTGCTTGTTAGAAAGCCCCCATTTATAATATGGGCTTTCTATAGGGCGAGACCAATCGGGAGAAAAACTTCGTAACGGTACGTCGGATCGCTCTGGGACTTATACCTATCGATTTGAAATCGAAAAAAAAAATTTGGATTTTTTGTCTGTATGTATGTGTGTATGTGTGTATGTGATGGGATCGACTACAGGTCGCAATTTTAAAGATAGCGACTTGAAATTTGGCATAGAGGTAGAGGTCCATGAACCCTCGGAACCTATTGATTTTGGTTACGATCGGTTAATATACAGGGTGTGAAAACAGGACAAGTTACAGTTTTTGGCGTTTTTTACCCTGTAAACAAGGACCAACATTTCTTTTTTTTGATGTCAAATGAAAGTATTCGGTAAGACACGTATTTTTGTTCCTTTGCTCTTTTGCTCTAATTGTTATACAGGGTGTGAAAACAGGACAAGTTACCGTTTTTTGCCATTTACAGGTCCAATTTTGAAGATAGCGACTTGAAATTTGGCACAGAGGTAGAGGTCCACAAACCCTCGGAACCTATTGATTTTGGTTACGATCGGTTAATATACAGGGTGTGAAAACAGGACAAGTCACCGTTTTTTTGGCGTTTTTTGGCATTTTTGTCCGTGTAAACAAGGACCAACTTTGCCTTTTTTCATGTCAAATGAAAGTATTCGGTAAGACACTTATTTTTGTTCCTTTGCTCTTTTACTCCAATTGTTATACAGGGTGTGAAAACAGGACAAGTTACCGTTTTTTGCCATTTACAGGTCGCAATTTTGAAGATAGCGACTTGAAATTTGGCATAGAGGTAGAGGTCCACAAACCCTTGGAACCTATTGATTTTGGTTACGATCAGTTAATATACAGGGTGTGAAAACAGGACAAGTTACCGTTTTTTGGCATTTTTGCCCGTGTAACAAGGACCAACTTTTCTTTTTTTTAATGCCAAATGAAAATGTTCGGTAAGATACGTATTTTTGTTCCTTTGCTCTTTTGCTCTAATTGTTATACAGGGTGTGAAAACAGGACAAGCTACCGTTTTTTTGGCATTTACTGGTCGCAATTTTGAAGATAGCGACTTGAAATTTGGCATAGAGGTAGGGGTCCACAAACTCTCGAAGCTTATTGATTTTGGTTACGATCGGTTAATATACAGGGTGTGAAAACAGGAAAAATTACCGTTTTTTGGCATTTACAGGTCGCAATTTTGAAGATAGCGACTTGACATTTGGCATAGAAGTAGAGGTCCACAAACCCTCGAAGCTTATTGATTTTGGTTACGATCGGTTAATATACAGGGTGTGAAAACAGGAAAAATTATCGTTTTTTTGGCATTTGCAGGTCGCAATTTTGAAGATAGCGACTTGACATTTGGCATAGAGGTAGATGTCCACAAACCCTCGAAGCCTGTTGACTTTGGTTACGATCCGTTAATATACAGGGTGTGAAAACAGGACAAGTTACTGTTTTTTGGCATTGAGTGGTCGCAATATTGAAGATAGCGACTTGAAATTTAGCATAGAGGTAGAGGTCCACAAACCCTCGAAGCCTGTTGACTTTGGTTACGATCCGTTAATATACAGGGTGTGAAAACAGGACAAGTTACCGTTTTTTGGCATTTTTGTCCGTGTAAACACGGACCAACTTTTCTTTTTATTCGATGTCAATTTATAAGTAGAGGTGAAAGTATGTTAGCATTTTTTGTTGACAACATGGTTACCATAGCAACCAATTAATAATATGTATATCACTGATAAAGGATATAGTATGGTACTTAGGATTGTTTATGAAGCTTAATTTGATACTAAAAAATTGGTTGCTATGGTAACCAAAAAAAGTAAAAAATCGTCATAATTCGTCAATCGTTCGACTTAGAGATTTGATATTTGGTATTTAGGTAAAGATTAAAAAAAATTAACGATTGACGTTGACAAGTCGGTTACCATGGCAACCAATTAGAAAATTATCACGGTAAAATTAGACTAGCGATTGGTAACTCTAATTATCAGGGCTTTCTAATTATAGGCCACGGTACGGATAGGAGCGTGGCAATAATGTTTGACCGAAGGTCACACCAACGAGGCCCGAAGGGCCTCGCGCGTGCCGCAGGCACGAGTGGCCACGCCACTTGTTAGAAAGCCCTTATCTATAATATAGGGCTTTCTATAGGGCGAGACCAATCGGGACAAAAACTTCGTAACGGTACGTCGGATCGCTCTGAAACTTATACCAATCGATTTGTAATCGAAAAAAAAAATTTTGATTTTTTGTCTGTATGTGTGTGTGTGTGTGTGTGTGTATGTATGTGATGGGATCGACTACAGGTCGCAATTTTGAAGGTAACGACTTGAAATTTGGCATAGAGGTAGAGGTCCACAAACCCTCGGACCCTATTGATTTTGGTTACGATCGGTTAATATACAGGGTGTGAAAACAGGACAAGTTACCGTTTTTTGGCATTTTTGCCCGTGTAACAAGGCCCAACTTTTCTTTTTTTTTATGTCAAATGAAAGTATTCGGTAAGATACGTATTTTTGTTCCTTTGCTCTTTTGCTCTAATTGTCATACAGGGTGTGAAAACAGGCCAATTTACCGTTTTTGGCATTTACAGGTCGCAATTTTGAAGACAGCAACTTGAAATTTGGCATAGAGGTAGAGGTCCACAAACCCTCGGAACCTATTGATTTTGGTTACGATCGGTTAATATACAGGGTGTGAAAACAGGACAAGTCACCGCTTTTTGCTATTTTTGTCCGTGTAAACAAGGATAATATTCTTTTTCTTATGTCAAATGAAAGTATTCGATAAGACACGTATTTTTGATCCTTTGCTCTTTTGTTCTAATTGTTATACAGGGTGTGAAAACAGGACAAGTTACGGTTTTTTGGCATTTAAGGTCGCAATTTTGAAGATAGCGTCTTGAAATTTGGCACAAAGTTAGAAGTCCACAAACCCTCGAAGCCTATTGATTTTGGTTACGTTCGGTTAATATACAGGGTGTGAAAACTGGACAAGATACCGTTTTTTTGGCATTTCAATTTATAAGTAGAGGAAA
>MU192058.1:21354-31633 GCA_016904865.1 Pissodes strobi
AGCGACTTGAAATTTGGCATAGAGATAGAGGTCCATAAACCCCCGAATCCTATTGATTTTGGTTATGATTGGTTAATATACAGGGTGTGAAAACAGAACAAGTTACGGTTTTTTGGCATTTACAGGTCGTAATTTTGAAGATAGCGACTTGAAATTTTGCATAGAGGTAGAGGTCCACAGACCCTCGAAGGCTGTTGATTTTGGTTACGAACGGTTAATATACAGGGTGTGAAAACAGGACAAGTTGCCGTTTTTTGGCCAATAGAGGTCGCAATTTTGAAGATAGCGACTTGAAACTTTGCATAGAAGTAGAGGTCCAAAAATCCTCGAAGCCTGTTGAGTTTGGTTACAATCGGTTAATATACAGGGTGTGAAAACAGGACAAGTTACCGTTTTTTGGCATTTACAGGTCGCAATTTTGAAGATAGCGACTTGAAATGTGGCATAGAGGTAGAGGTCCACAAACCGTCGAAGACTATTGATTTTGGTTACGATCTGCCAATATACAGGGTGTGAAAACAGGACAAGTTACCATTTTTTGGCATTTTTGTTCGTGTAAACAAGGACCAACTTTTCCTTTTTTCGGTGTCAATTTATAAGTAGAGGTGAAAGTATGTTAGCATTTTTTGTTGACAAAATGGTTACCATAGCAACCAATTAATAATATGTAAATCACTAATAAAAGATATAGTATGGAACTTAGGATTGTTTATGAAGCCTAATTTGATACTAAAAAATTGGTTGTTATGGCAACTAAGGAAAAAATTAAATTTATATATTTTTTGTAATAATTATACGATTTGAAGAGTTGATCTTTGGTATGTGGGTATGGGTGATGAAGATTTGTGCTGACTAGAATTGGTTACAATGGCAACCGAAAAATAATATATCCTAAATTCCTTAAGGATTAATATCAGAAAGAAATGTGTTATACAGGGTCGGCCCAGATTTGGTTACCAAATGGGAAACTTTTTTATTTTTGATTTTATGCTTGGAAAAAAGCTAATTTTAACAATTCTAAATTAAGGATAAGTTATACAAGGTACTTAAAAAATACAAAAATTAAGGTTATAAAAGCAAAATTTATGGAATATCGGAAAACCTTCTGCAGAAAAAATAAAGCTCCTATTAAGGCCAAAAGAAAAGTCAAATTAAAAAAAAATATAACAATTGACGATGACAAGTCGGTTACCATGGCAACCAATTAGAAAATTATCACGGTAAAATTAGACTAGCGATTGGTAACCCTAATTATAAGGGCTTTCTAATTATAGGCCACGGTACGGATACGAGCGTGGCAATAAAAATGTGTGACCGAAGGTCACACAAACGAGGCCCGAAGGGCCTCGCGCGTGCCGCAGGCACGAGTGGCCACGCCACTTGTTAGAAAGCCCCCATTTATAATATGGGCTTTCTATAGGGCGAGACCAATCGGGACAAAAACTTCGTAACGGTACGTCGGATCGCTCTGAAACTTATACCAATCGATTTGTAATCGAAAAAAAAAATTTTGATTTTTTGTCTGTATGTGTGTATGTGTGTATGTACACACCTTTCGTAAGTTGTGGGGAAAACCGTGTGAAAAAATCCAGGGCTGTGGGGACCTGTAATATTGTGGGGACCTACACACGTCCCCACAACTAAATTTGTAAATTTCTCTTGAACCATTGCATTAAAATCTAATTTTATCTTATTTTTCTATCTCTCTCTTTCATGACGTAAGGTGACGTTGTTGGCCATTTTGCAATAAATTTGATTAAAAAGTTTTACACGATTTTTCGGAGTCCCCACAAGCATAGCAAATTCACATTAGTACACAAGTATCAATTTAGATAAGTTGTGGGGACATCATTATTAACCGTATAGTGGCGCCATCACACTATTCTGTTGCGTGTACAGAATTAAGTGCCACAAGCGAATATATTAAATTGAAAATGTTTCTGTTATCCTAGTATGGGGCCTCAAATCGTGAAAAATTGCATGCTGCATTTGCCACATGACGTCACAAGCGTGAGATATCGTGTTAGTTTGTTTATGCGGACGCCTTATCTTTTTGAAGTGAAAACTTCTTTAGGCGCGTTTAGCGTTATTTTTTTGCGGGGGTTGAATGAGATCGAGCCGTCACGCATCACGCGTCGTGCTCGGATATGTAACGTAACGCTCCTTCTACTGGCATGTTCCCGTACAGGTAGAGGGCTGAAATTTTCAGGGGATGTAGCCGGGGTAAAAAAGAAGATCGTGGACGAAAACATGACTCTGTACCTCCCCCGTTTGGCCAGGAGAGGGGGAGAAGGAAAAAAATTAAATAATTAATTTCGGGATAACGAGAAGAGGTATAAGGTCGAAATTTGTATGGTAGATGCGCCCTATGGGGGGCCACCTTCGGCCATACGGGGGGACCGGGGCTCTAATTTAAAGGGGAATTTTGGGGGGAAAACCGTTTTTCAAGTGGAAAATTCTTTAGGCGCGTTTTGCGTTATTTTTTTGTGGGGGTTGAATGAGGCCGAACCGTCACGCATCACGCGTCATGCTCGTATATGTAACGTAACGCTCCTTCTACTGGCTTATCGTATAGGTATAGGGCTGAAACTTTCAGGGGATATAGTCGGGGTAAAAAGAAGGTCCTGGACGCATGAATGAGTCGGAGCCGTCACGCATCACGCGTCATGCTTGGATATGTAACGTAACTACTGGCATGTTCCCGTATAAGTAGAGGGCTGAAATTTTCAGGGGATGTAGCCGGGGTAAAAAGATCTTGGACAAAAACGGGAACCCGTACCTCCCCCCGTTTGGCCAGGAGAGGGGGGAGAAGGAAAAAACTTAAATAGTTAATTTCGGGAGAACGGGAAGAGGTACGGGGTCGAAATTTTTATGGTAGTTGCGCCCTATGGGGGCCACCTTAGGATATACGGGGGGGACCGGGGCTCTAATTTACGGGGGAATTTTGGGGGAAAACCGTTTTTCGCCCGTATCTCTGGCACGAAGGCTCGGATCGAAATTCTGACAAACGATGACCCCGCTTATTGAAGTTTTCACTTCTGTCGTGCGGTCTTAAGCACACACCAATTTTTGTTTATGTTATCGAGGTAATAAAAACTTTATGATGATGAAGAGGGTTTTGACTGGGTTTGAACGTAATTTTGGCGACTAACCGAAACTAACCAAAAACATTAAATTTTATTATAACGAATCGGAATCAGTTTAAATAACTAAAATAAATAGGATCTAACTGAGGGTTGATTGAACGACTAACCAAAACGGGCTAAAACGTATCAGAACAAGTTACAAAAATTAAAGTAAGTTAAAACGAGCCAAATTTTGACGACTAACAATAACTAACCAAATACATTAAATTTGATCATAACGTATCGGAACTGGACAAATGAATAAAATAAATTGGAACTAACTGAAAGTATCCGAATATTGAATGAATGACTAACTAAAAGTAACTAAAAGCAGCAAAACGGGCTAAAACGTATCGGAACAAGTTAAAAATGTTAAGGTAAGTTAAAATTAACTCAAATGAACAGAATTTTGGCGACTAACCAAAACTAACCAATTACATTACAATTGCTGATACCGTACCGGAACATATTAAGACTAACTGAACTTTACGGAAAGTTAGTCGAATGCCTGACCATAACTAACCAAAAGCACCAAAAAAGGCTAAAACGTATCGGAACAGATTAAAAATATGAAAGTAGGTTGAAACTAACCCAATTTAACCGAATTTTGACAACTCCCCAAAATTAACCAAACACATTTAAATTGATTTGGAAACAAATTGAATACAAATGGTATTTTGTTTGTACAACCACACTTAACGTTATGAATTGTAAAAAAGGACGAAACTTGAAGTTATATGCATTTATGTGGCATATTTTGGTAAACTAAATTTGCTTAATCTACTTGAATCTAACCCAAACTTATATCAACTATTACTTTCAACAAAATTATTGTGAGTTTCTTTAGATATCAAATTTAGTAAGCGTTGCATCCTTTTTCGGAAATTTCAATGTCAATCTCCCCCGGTTGCATCTTTGTAAAGGGTTCTAAATGTTTATATCAATACTCTGGGCCGGCCACCTAGCTCAGACTCTTCATCAATAGCAGTTGCAATATCTCAACTGAAGTTCTGAAAACTGCATTATCACTTTTTATAAACTGTCAAGGAATCGCAACACTTGTTAACACCATGACGGGCGATCTCTCAACTTGGTTACAGGTCTGTGTAGCACGTATCCTGTCACGGCAAGCGACCATTGGAATGTTTTTGTGCTACCCTATACAATTAAGCTTTCCGTATATGTCTTCGCCGACCGAGAAGGTTCCCAATATAGTGCGGCCGGGTGAGAATAATACAGAAGCTGACGGACGCTTCCGGTTTAGTCCCGAGACATTCTACTGGATATAAATAGCGCGCAGAACGCGTGTAGTTTTTAGTTAATCATTGAATGCTGAATTGTAATGATCTATTAGTTGTAAAGTTATAAGAATAGTTTAGAGTGTTATAATTTCGAGGCATCATAACTTGATACCCATTTAATAACTGACGTATTATTTGTGGTAAGTAACAGGTACCACATTTAAGTACCCTAGACTAACATTTCATTATCAAATTTAGTAGTCAATAATAAAAGCTATAAGGTAATTAATGTTAACGAGTACTACTATTGACGTGCTTTTGATCACAAGTAGAGCAGGGTTTTAAGGAATTTTGGTATTTTAAAAGTTTGGTTGGTTTCACTTTAGTATGCAATAGATTTTTTTCCCCGGCCTGTCCAACGTACGTCGCCATATAGCACTGCAGCCTGTACAGGCTTATTGTGCTGAGCCTATATCATTTTAAGATACCCACTCCAGTATTTTTGTGTCCTGTACGAGGCCGTACAGGTCTTTTACTGGGTGTTTGATTAGTATTTCTGGGTCTATATTTGGTTGTCCAAAGATGCTGAGTTGTCTGCGGTCCAGTGCCTCGCAGTTGATCAGGATGTGTCTGGCTGATTTCGGTTCCTTATTGCATAGTCTGCAGTTAAGGTCTCCGTTATACAGACCCATCCGGTTCAGGTGTACCTTTAGGGGTGCATGACCGGTCAAAAGACAGGTTATGGTTCGTGATCATACGTAGCAGTTTTCCGGTCCTTTTTGACATGGTAGGCCAATAAATTCCTTTCCATGGTTTTGCCTGGGGATTTCTGCCCAGTGACCTGGATGTTCTTCTCGAACCCAGTCTTTTGGTTTTCCCAGGGCCGGTTCTGGGCCGATTAGTTTTGTTTCTGATCCTCTCCTGGCGAGTTCATCAGCTTTCTCAATGCCTTCGATCCCTCTGTGTCCTGACACCCAGATTAGTAGTGTTCTGGTCTGCCAGGATTTGTAGTTCTTCAAGGCATTTCCACACCAGTCTTGATGAGACTTCTTGGCTCAGTAGAGCTCTTAGTGCCGCTTGACTGTCCGACAATATTAGGATCCGGCGATTGTTTGTTGCCCTCCTATTATTCTCTATGGCGCACTGAAGTATGGCGTATACCTCTGCTTGGAAAACAGAAGCATACATATCCAGTGCATAGTATTTACTTTGACCTTGACTGGCAGAATAGACTCCTGATCCAGTACCAGTTGAAGTTTTTGTCCCGTCTGTGAACCAGGTTTGGTCCTGCCTTCTGATAGCTGTTAGTCCATTTTCCCATTCGGTTCTACTTGGAACGTTTACCTCGAATGATCTATTGAGACAGTATCGCTTTTGCATGTGGTCCGTTTTCATGTTTAAAACATCGCCCCCCCACAAGATCAGCGATTGCCATGTGTCCCGTCCTCCTAGTAACGGTGATTGTTTGCTGCAGTCTATGTGCCCACAACCTGGCCTCCCCCCTTATCACAAAGTATAGAGGCGGGAGGTCCAGGAGGGTCTCCATGGCCGCAGTTCGGGTAGGTTGCATTGCTCCCATCATTCCTTGACAGGCAAGTCTTTGTACCTTGCCCAGTTGTGAAATCGCACCTCTCTGTTATGTCTTGGGCCACCACACCAGAGAGGCGTATGTTAGGATAGGTTTTACCACCATCTTGTATGTCACATACATCATGTCTGGTCTTAATCCCCATTGTTTCCCGTGTAAGCGTCTGGTAATCATGAGTGATGCCACCGCTTTTTTGGTAATATTTTCTAGATGTCGGTTCCAGGTAAGTCTCGAGTCCAATGTTACCTCGTTCGAGATCTGTATGTTTTGTCCTCTCAGGCTAAGTGGTCCTAGGTCCCCCACCTTGTGCCTTCGAGTAAAAGCTACGATGTTAGATTTGTTGGGACTGATATTTAAACCCTCTTGATCTACCCATCTTGTAGTCCGGTTCAGAGCATTTTGCATCTGCTCTCTAACCGTTGCGTTAAATTTGCCTCGGGTGATGATGACAATGTCATCAGCATATCCGAGTACACAGTGTCAGTGTGCGCCATGAGTAGGCCGTCCGCTACCACGTTCCACAGGAGCGGAGATAGTACTCCGCCCTGCGGACACCCTCGATGCACCCGAGCCACCAGCGCGCTCCCAGCCATCGGTTGCTTCTACCAACCTTCCCCTCAGCATGGAGTTAATCCACCGACAGCAAGTGCCCTCAACTCCTCTTTGCCAGAGGGATCTGGTTATTAAGTTGAAGGAGGTGTTGTCAAACGCCCACTTCACATCCAGGAAGACGATCAGCATCACCTCCCTGTTTTCCAGTGTATCCTCCACCCTCTTGACCAGCTGGTGGAGTGCTGTTTCTGTTGACTTACCTGTCTGGTAGGCATACTGGTCGGAGTGCAGTGGGCTGTTTACCAATACACCGTCCCTTATATGCCTATCCACAAGTTTTTCAAGTATCTTAAGTTCAAAGGACATAAGACTTATGGGTCTTAGGGACTTTGCCGTATTCTGTCCTGTTTTCCCAGGTTTCGGTATAAACGTTACCCTAATGTGTCTCCAGGCTTTTGGTATATATCCAAAAGCTAGGCTGCTTCTTAGAATGCTGCAGCATATCCTGCAATAGGTTTGCTATGCTAAGCCTAAATAAATGTAAATAGGGATAAATTAACGAAATTGATACTACAAGGAATTTGTAAATATTTTATTTTTCAAGTATTAATATATGTATTATAGAGTTTCTGTTGTTTACTTTTTACAAAAGGAAAAATTAAGTTTAAGAAAAAAAAAGAAATGTGAAAGAATCTTACGATCCCAAACTCTAAGGGAGCTAGGTACTACGAAAGAACACAACGTAACAGGATGGGTCCGAAATAGGTTAGTATAAGCTGACGATCACGAGTCTGACTACCGATTTTCAGAAGGTAATACATAGACTGGGGGTAGGTATGTTTCAACTTTCAACTGATTTTAATATATTTTTAATCTGTTTCGATATGTTTTAGCCCTTTCTGGTTAGTTTTGGTGAGTCGTTCAATCAACTTTCGGTTACTTTCAGTTAGTTAAGTCGGGTGACTTTTAGTTAATCACGACAGACTAGTGGTTTTGCATATCGTTAGATAGGGGATTGAGAGACAACTCGAATGCAAATATTTTGTTTTTACAACGACACTTCTTAACGTTATAAATTGGAATAAAATAACGAAACTTGAATTTATATGCATTTATGTGGCATATTTTGGTAAACTAAACTTGCGTAATCTAATTTAATCTAACCCAAACTTATATCAACTATTATTTTCAACACAATTATGAGTTTTCTCAGATACCAAACTTAATAAGCGTTGCATTCTGCTCCGGCATTTTCAAAGTCAACCCCGGTTGCATCTTTGTAAAGGGCTCTAGATTTTTATATGAATTCTCTAGGCCGACCACCTAGCTCAGACTCTTCATCAATAGCAGTTGCATTAGCCCAACTCAAGTTCTGAAAACTGCATTATCACTTTTTATAAACTCTCAAGGCATCGCAACACCGTGACGGGCGATCTCTCAACTCCGTTACAGGCCTGTGTAGCATGTTTACTGTCACGGCAAGCGACCATTTGAATGTTTGTGCTACCCTATACAACTAAGCTTTCCGTATATGTCATCGCCGACCGAGAAGGTTTCCGATATGTGCGGCCGGGTGAGAATAATACAGAAGCCGGCGGACGCTTCCGGATTAGTCCCGAGACATATTCTACTGGATATAAATAGCGCGCAGAACGCGTGTAGTTTTTAGTTAATCATTGAATGCTGAATTTTAAAGATCCATTAGTTGTAAAGTTCTAAGAATAGTTTAAAGTGTTTAATTGTATACAGTGATAAAGAACAAAGGGAGTATTATTTTAAAATAGTAAAAGTTAAAAGTTGTGCTTTTGTCAGAACCCGCGGGAAAAATGTAACACTTGATGTCAGAATTTGGATTGTGAATGGACGGGACTTGTGAACTGTTCTTCGAGGAGAGAAGAGGATACAAACAAGTACGTCAACGAGACCGTTTTAATAGGTGGATTTTCTGAATGTTTTATAACATTTATGGTCAATACAAGGCAGCAAACGGCAGAAATGGAGCAAATAAGTAAAATGTTGGCCGATTTCATTGAAAATCTAAACGATTAGAGACAAACAGAACAGGACTGGCTGTAGGTCTTTTGGGTTGCCCTTTTTGTGTAATCGGCTATTCCAGTCTGCCGACTTGCAATTTAGGTCTCCAATGACTATCCTGGGTCGACAGCCTAGTTCTGCAGCAAGTCTTCGCGAGACAGTTTGTATATCGTTCTCATATCTACCGCCTATATGCGGGTTTGTACCTCAATAGTGACAGGCTCAATCTCAACATTATCTATGGCAACGTAGTGGTGATTGTTCTTCTGTTGCACTAAGAGCGCTACGCGACCGTAGGTTATTTTTTTATTGTTTAAACAAGTAATGATTTTTTCCCTTTTTGTTGTTCAATGCTCGTGGAGCTATGACGAGTTACACCGAGAGTAGTATTAATATCCACTTACCGAATCCGACCAGATCTTCTTCATTAAAGTAAAGACCAAAAACGGAATGTCACAAGGCTTCTGGGGTGGTCGTGTATGTAAATGTCGTAGTTAGGGAAGGAGATCCTGTGGTCCCTGGAGATTTGGTCACCAAAAAAGCCAAGATGTCGAGTGATCTAGAATAGCAATTCCTATATCTTCTCTCTACGCCCCTGGATGCTGTGACTTCTATTTTATGAAGCTGTGTTTGTCTAGCCATTTAAGTTCTTGAAAGCTTGCTGGAGCTGGTTGGTAATGTGGCCTTCTAGCTGGGCCATCAGTATACTGATCATGTTGTCCTTATCCCAGCAGACTTATTTGGTGCAGCTTTGGGGGTTGGAACTTTTCGGTTATTCCTCTCGGATCCCATGTTTGGATTCCTTGTAGTCTATCTGAATGGCGTAAAGCTGGAGCAGCTCTTGTAGCTGGCGGAGTATCCTGTGTTACCAAATAGTGCGTAGGTGGTTAGTAGCATTACGGTTTACTAGGTTATTTTCAGTGGATCAGCATTTGACCCTGTTAGGAGTTAGCAGATTATATCCATATCTCTGGCAGTGTTGGCCCGTGCTTCTGTGCATGAAATGAAAGTTAGAGCAGGTATTCTAAATGCAATTTTCTACTTTTCTCAAAAGATTTTACATTATAAAAAAGTTCTCTTGTCCCGCGCGCCCTAAATAAAATCTGTCATTTTATCAAAATATTTTTCTGATTCTTCCTAATTTTAATTTATAAGACTTTAAGAATTCTTAGCCCGTACCATGGGGTGGAAGAACCTATACCAACTTCCATCCCACGAATGTTGAAAGAAAATATTTTTCTGGACTAAAAGATGTATACTCTCAGATATATTTAAAATTTGTTATTGATTATTTTAGAAGCTGTCTAATTTGGCCTTGCTGTGTGGACTTCATGTTAGCATGTCTTAAGGTACGGGGGCCTCATTACACAGTTAATATGCTTTAAGCAATGGGGACTTTATTACACAGCTAACATGCTGTAAGCAATGGGGACCTTATTACACATTTGACATGCCATTAGTTACGGGGAACAAAATACACATGTAAGTTTGCCATTAGTTATGGGGACCAAAATACACATGCACGTTTGCCATTTGTTGTGAGGGTGTCCCCACAACTTTTTATTGAGTGTATTCGGATTCCACGGTGTGTAAATAGATTTTACAGGTATCTACGTAATCAGCGTGAAAAGGACAACAAGATGGCTATCTTCGTTTCAAAACCCCCACAACTCATTAAAAATTCACAGGTCCCCACAGCTTTCGTAAGGTGTGTATAGGTGTGTGTATGTGTGTATGTA
>JAEQML010057722.1:0-31631 GCA_016904865.1 Pissodes strobi
GTTGATGTGCGTTGATGAAATTTTGCAGGGTGATTAGGTATACTATGGGGAATCCTTTAGTGGTAATATAGTTGATTGCCACTCCATCAGAAAAGTCAGAAAAAAATTAAAGAATGTCTATATCTCGCATAATTTCCAAGACGTATTCTATTTTAGAGTGGTGTGGACACTAGAGAAGTTAATGTGCGTTGATGAAATTTTGCAGAGTGATTAGGTATACTAACCCAAACTATATTACCACCGAAGGCTTCCTCATAATATACCTAATCATCCTGAAAAATTTCATCAACGTACATCAACTTGTCTAGTGTCCACACCACTCTGAAATAAAATACGTCCTGAGAATTATGCGAGATATAGACATTCTTTAATTTTTTCTGACTTTTCTGATGGGGTGGCAATCAACTATATTACCGCTGAAGGATTCCCCATAATATACCTAATCACCTTACAAAATTTCATCAACGCACATCAACTTGTCTAGTGTCCACACCATTCTAAAATAAAATACGTCTTGGAAATTATGCGAGATATAGACAATTTTTTATTTTTTCTGACTTTTCTGATGGGGTGGCAATTAACTATATTATCACCGAAGGATTCGCCATAATATACCTAATCACCCTACAAAATGTCATCAACGCACATCAACTTGTCTAGTGTCCACACCACTCTGAAATAAAATACGTCTTGCGAATTTTGCGAGATATAGACATTCTTTAATTTTTTCCGACTTTTCTTATGGGGTTGAAATCAACTATATTACCACTGAATGATTTCCTATAGTATACCTAATCATCCTGCAAAATTTCATCAACGCACATCAAGTTGGCTAGTGTCCACACCACTCTAAATTAAAATACGATATATACGTTTTTTAATTTTTTCTGACTTTTCTGATGGGGTGGCAATCAACCAGATTACCACTGGAGGCGCCCCCATAGTATACGTAATCACCCTGAAGTGTTTCATTAATGCACTTCATCTTGGCTAGTACCCAGACCTCTTTGAATTATGATGCGTTTCATGACAACTTACAACATATTTACATTTTGCATTAACTTTGATCACCCCCGGCGGTATGGATCTTCATTTTCCATCGCTGGCACTCACGAAAACATTTCTCTGCGCCTAGGAAATATTACACTCTGAAATCTCTTAAAATAATATTAATTTTCGGTACATAATGCAAATTACGGGCCTTGAATTAAATAGTAGGTTTGGAGTTTTCGCGTAATTTTACGGCTGGGCTTTTATGGATAACTTCACTTTAACGATCTTAGAACCCAAGTGTGTTTATTCGAGAAGACAAGTGAGACGCTCTCACACTCACACTCACAAGACCAACTCGAAGGCATCGCGCACAAAAGAGAGTGCATCCCGGTCATTGCTACACAATCGACCACAACCTGGTAATACCTTGCCAATCGGCAATAAACTCTGGTATAACATCAACACTTCTGCCATGGACTTTAATAACAATATAAACTATTATTCACATGTCGACATGATTTCACACAAAACAACCACACATAGGTAAACTATGACCACTCTATATACACGGTTCTCAATCGGCCAATGTGCTAGCCCTCACTGCCTCACTGCACTGCCTTCGTTCTTGTTTTAAGTGTCTCCCAATCTCTGGATCATATTATTTGTTTATGTTAGAGTATCAGTTTTCAAGGGTATAAGATAAATATCACGGACGGGTGAGTAACATTTTAAGTAATACAGGATGTTCATAAAAATACGTTTATTGATTATTTTAACTAACATTAGGATATTTTACACCTGTCATTTCTTATGGATAAAATAAAAGAAAAATGCCTGGTACTAGTTCTTATTAAATTTAAATTAAAACAAATAATAATACTCTATAGAGTATTTTAGCAAATATTACGACCGATATCTACGACGTACTTACTCAATGTTCCTGTCTCTCTTTGGAGTCGTCCGAACAAAAGATCGAGAGAGACAGAGATATTACTAGGAGTGATCCGACCGTTAAATCAAACGCAGCCATACTAGCACAAATTACCCATAAACAGATACGAAAGACGATGCCGCCGTGCGAACACAATATATGCGAAGCTCCTGCCTCATCCGCATGTGCGAGGTCGAAGGAGGCACAATTATTATTATTATACTAGAGCATATTCAAAATCAGTTGTGGCCTCAGAGTATATAGTTGAAAAGGAGGTAGTTGTTTTGCTATTCCACTGGTCCCATCATTAAAACGGGTCTGCGGGCGAATTCCTAGCGGCCAAGCACGTGGCCGCGCGCATCGGCGAATCGCCGGCCGCGAGTTACAGTGGGAGGTGCTTGTCGCCCGCAGAAGCCATTCCCCCTTCTTTAGTTTCATTCATTTGTTCATGTTTTGTTTTATTTGGGGGGTTAGGCGGGTAGACATTGTTGGGACCAGGGCGGCAGCATAATTATGAATGAAACGCGGAGTCTATCTTTATTATATAGTCTAAGGTTCTGGCCGTTCTACGCCAAACGTATGTTTCTGTCGCCGTCAATAATTTTTTGGTGTGATTTCCGGTCCTGCCGTTGAGGGACGAACACGTTGGAGACGGATTACATAATTCAGCACGGGTAGTGGAAGTTTTTTGCTTAGAAAACGTGTTCTAATCCTTCAGGGGGAGTTCGGATAGTCGTGCCGACGAGAAGGTGTAAGGGGTGGGACGCGTAGTGGAGGGTGATTTCTACTAGGGCTCCAGGGCATATCTCGGTGCGTGGTAGCGTGGCCTGAAGGCGGTCGGGGATATTTCCTGCGGGGATTTGGACTTTGGAGTCTCTGACAGAAAGTGGTTATACCTGCAGTGCGCGAAACCTCCTTATATCAGAACTCAGTCGTGCCTCAATATATCATTGGGTGTTGTAAAGTTTAAACTTTTTGTGTAAAAGTCTGGAATCATCAGGGGCATATGCCCGTCATACTGATGGTTCCTTCAAATATGCCCCTCACACTGGAATAACGTGTAAATTATGCAAGAGGGTCGCCTTGCCTCTAATTAAGCGCCGGAAGAGGGGTGCGCTGACAAATTGCCCGAGAGGGCAGAAGTCACCCCCTTTTGTCTTTAAGACAAAAGGTCATTAAACAAACAAACAAACAATTTTTTGGTGCGGTATAAGATTCCATTCCCCTACTCTCGCGATAAAACTTCGGCCAACGAATATGAAACATTCCGACAAAGCTTCCGTATCTGTTTATGGGTAATTTCTGATACTAGCATTACAAAATATGTCGTTGACGCGGCGCTGACGATGACGGTTCGAATCGGTTACTGTTTCAGAGTCGATCTTGGTCGATTTTCTGAACAAAAAGAGATGTGCTCTTAGGCACTGAAATTTTACCATAGGGCTAGTTCTAAAGTCATTTTGTAAATAAAACAAAAAGCTTTAGCATTATATGAATATTTTAATAAGTTACTTTACTTGAAAATAACTAGAAGCTCATAAATACACAAAATATAAACAGTGAATTATTGTATGTAATCAGTGCTACGATGTGAAAAATATCAGTCGAGGCAAACTTCGACCTTGATAAATATGACATAAATAATACTCTTAAAAACTAAAGCATTGCGTAAACAGTTGTAATACTATGCTAAAATATGGTTATAAACATAACCTTGAAGCTATGTACAGTTAAATGTCTGTTATGAGTTCCTGCGGAACAGCTACTTATCAACTATGTTAGCTGATTTAGCCTTGATATAAAATACAACAATATACAAGCGATAATAACAGGATTAATATTACCTTAGAGTCCACCTATAAGCTAATATGTACACTATGAACACCATTGACGAGAAACGTTCAATGTTCAGGAGGTTATCTTCTAACACTGGGGGAAAGTCACTTTGACAAACACTTGCTAGGCCTATTATTGCTAGCTTCTATGTACAATGTAGTTCAATTTCTTGCAAATATGAATGACTGGATTGTAGTGGTTTTGACTGGCGTGCAGTTAGTGCATATTGGCCTGACATGAATGCCTTGTGAATGCGGCTTATTGGTGCACGCATGAATGATTAGTAAGTATGCTATGCAGGTAGCATAGGTAAGCAGAAATCCGCGTATGGGATGTAGCATTGTGATAGCTTGAGTATATTGGCAGACTAGTGCCGTTTAATCCTTATATGAGAATAAGGCATGAGTATGTATGCAGACTAGTGCAGAGTAATCCCTATATTAGAATAAGGCAAGAGTATAGCAACCAGTGGTACACTCGTGATATAGAATGTTGAGAATGCAATGGAAAATACCATAAAGGACTCTGCAGCGAATGGCAGAGCCTTTGAGAGTTAAGAGATCAGTGGGTCTCCAAAATGGCAGTAGATGCCGAGATATACCTTTTTGTAGGTTTAGTACTAGAGATCAGTGGGTCTCCATATGGCAGTAGATGCCGAAAAAATGCCTTTTTGTAGGCTTAGTACTAGAGATCAGTCGGTCTCCATAATTGGCAATAGATGCCGAGATAATGCCTTTTTGTAGGCTTTGTGAGAATGTGATTGTAAACATGTTCGTTTACTTACTTGAGATTTAGAGACTAGGCTCTATCGAGTGCGGTGTGGTTCGAGACAGGGCTCGACTGTACAACTCCCATGGATAAGATCAATTGGGACGCCATTGCTCGGCGGGAGAATAATGGCATTAAGTTTGCCTATAAATACCTTATTGTAGGCTTGATGTGACGATGATTATGCCAGGATATCACTATATCACTTGGGTAACGAACTAGAGAGATTATGAGGTCTCAAAACGTGAAAACTTGCCGGCATGGCGCCTAGCGCCAGCCGGCTAGAAACGGGGGTGCGCCTTTTGCGACTTACATGGTCGAGGTTAAAGAGACTGCTTCTTACTCAATACTGAATTCTAGAACGTGGGAACTAGAGCAACTTGAAGAAGTTGTTACCGCCCCTTCTGGTGGGAGAAGATGCACCGCTTCGGCATGGAAAGGGCAATAATGTAAATACAGAGATATTGTGTAAAAACTTAACATGACCGGTTGTCTAAATTAATATTATGAATTTTAATACAAATCCGGTTGAAATCTGCTGATTAGTTTTCATGAAATTTGAATATTAAAGATGTGAATTTTAGGGAATTTTAGTTAGGGTGAACTGGCTATCCTGTAGGATGCGCTGTGATTGTTCGACTCGGTCGCCGGGGTATAGCGGGAAACGCTATGATTGGTCGGAGGCCGTTTGAGGACGCTTAACTTTTAGCTTTCTAGCCTGCCGACGCAGTGGATAAACGTGGTAAACAAGAGATGGCGTTAGTAGTATCGCCAAGGTTTTAATTTGTTTGGAATGCGAGGACAGTGGCGTGGAAAGTTAGATTGTACAAAAATTAAATCGTTAGATTTGCAGACGTGTTCAAAATGGTTTTTGAACAGTTACATTGTTCAGGTCTTATTGCTGTTTCACTCGTTTTTTTTTCGGTAAAGGCGAGTCCAAAGAGAGACAGAAACATAAAATGCAACGCTCAACAGGTACGGCACACCATTAAGGCTGATTTTCATATATAGGACTGTGCACCAACTGTGCGCCTACCGTGCACCTACCGTGTCGTTGTCACTGTAAATGAAAAAATTGTATGTTCCATATAAAAGGCACTGAAGCCCTTATTTACATTTTCACATAAATGACTATGCTACGACCTTGTTGCGGTTGTACAGTCCTATTGTGAAAATGTAGAAGATCCGCGACGGCGGATGGTGATTGGTTCTTTTTAGTTCGGCTTGATTAAGCAAATATTTAGTATAAAAGCAAGTTAGGTAGATTTTAATTTTAGTTTTAATCATCTCCTGATGATGCTAACATGGTTAGCGAAACGCGCGTCGAGTGCAATAATTCTGTTTGGGTATTGTGGATAAAACTCCGTTTTAGTGCATTTTAGCGACGCGACGGTTCGAAACCCTAACATAGATATTGTCACGAGTAATTTTGGGGGGTAACTCGTTTTATTTAAAGAATAACTTCTCAGAGAAGAGCCTCGTCGCGATTAGTACAATGACGGGGTCTCAATGCTTCCTTTAATCTACCACTGTATGTTCTACTCGTGAGGACACGCCTTGTTTAGCGTGCCGGGGGGTAACTGAGGTAGACCGGGATCGCGTCACGTGGGGTAAGAAGAGATGATAAAGTAAGCACGTTTAGTTTATAACAATAACAATGTATTAACGATAAAACTTTAACAACAATTATTGGTCAGAGAAAATGAGATTCTATTATACCCGATTACTACGGTGCGCATGTTTTCTCGATTTGAGGTACTGTTTATAGGTCTTTGTTTACTGTTATAATTTATAGTTTTTCTTAAGGGTTGGGTTTTATTTAAGAGCACTAAGAGATTTCACTAAACTTTTTAACTGACTATTTAGACACTTGTCTTTCTAAACACTCTGACAAACTTCTTGTCAAGACTTTACTATGGAGGTTGTGCAACCCCTGGTCCTAGCAGTCGTCAAGTAACTAACCGGTACCAGGTTGGGTAGGAAAGGAATTGAACCTAAAGCAGTCGTATGACTAACTCTAGGAGCGGATAGAACCCAGAAGGCAGTCGTCAAGTGACTAACCTTGGGAGCTGGAGGTGAGATCAATGTCTGCCGAACTGAGGATTCGGTAGCGTATTTATATAAAACAAAATGATGATCATTGCATGCATAAGGTTCAAAGTCGCTCCCGTTGATTGCTCGCGTTGTTTATAGTTTGCCTTTAATGTTTATATAACAATCTTCAAGTTCAAGTTCAAATTTGCGACAGGGTGATATTTGTTTAGTAGCTTATGCATTTTAGTAGATTACAATATCCAGGATATCCTTTCTAGTTTATTATTCTTAACCAGCAAATACTTTTGTGTTTTGTTGCCGGATGATCTAAGCAATACGTATTTTTTACCTTTCTGACGTCGCGTGGTACCGAAAGCCTAAAATTAGCACTTTACCAAGAATTTTAGGTTGGTGTTGGACTACTTTGAAATATCAAATGAATTTTTAAATTTGCCCAATGATAAAAGATAATGTAAATAATTAACCGAAACTAAAAATCTTCAAATAAACTGCTCCTTAAAAGTTAGGGATATTAAAATTCATAACTCTTTTTTAAGTTGTAATACTTTATTAAATATTTAACGCATTTTGCAGTGCGAGACATCGCCAGAAAGAGCAGACTTTCTTCTTTTACATGGTGTTTGAAAAACGTTCTTGGAGAGGCACTTGTCAATTATACAGAGCGGAAAAGAAAGTGATGCAAAAACTTTAAAGAATATAGAGCTGTACCATTTATGATAAGAAGTGTGGAGACAACTTTTTTCAAGTTTTGGATTACTTATAATATTCCCTTTCAATTCAGGATAGGAACCCATATTCGATTTTTATTCGTAACAAAATGGTAATCAATTATTGGAAATTTTGTATTTTTTTTGACGGCGCTCGTGAAGCTAATCCTACGATACATTTGACATTCTACCTAAGCCAGGTGGAATCATTGTTTACGAATGTCAACATTGTGTCAACGTCTTGGCTCTTTGAAATCTCAAAATTTAAATTCGTGCTATAATGGCAAGACGTAAGTTAAGTGTTGAACAAGCCAGTCGGGCAGTCGGCATGTTTCAAAGTGGTCGTTCTCAAGAACATGTCGCAGAAAATAAATGTTCAACGTTTCACAAAGTGTCATTAGTAGACTTAACAGTCGTTTTAATGAAACTGGAACAGCAGTTGAACGCCGAAGAAGAGGTCGCCCAAAAAAAACAAATCCAAGAGAAGATCGGCTAATTACATTAAGCGCCAGGAGACAGCCATTATCCACCTGCAGACATTTTTCACGAGATTTTTTCAACGCGACAGGAAACGCCTTATCGATCGACACTATAAGAAGAAGGTTAGGTGATATAAACTTAAAATCAAGACGTCTTCTGCGCCGAGTTCCTCTTACTCCGCTACATATGCAGCAACGATTGGAATGGGCTAGGGAGCATATCTATTGGAGGGACGAATGGAGGACGTTCCTTTTTACTGATGAATCTAGGTATGCGAAATTTTCAGACAGTCGAAGAGCACGTGTTTGGACGTTGCCAGGGATACCACGTTATAGGCGTACAGTACAAAAAGTGTATCCCTATGGTGGAGGATCAATAATGGTTTGGGGAGGCATATGTTTTGACGGCCGTACCGATCTTTACATATTATATAAAGGAAATATGAATGGCGAGCAGTACAGAGAGCAAATCATAAACAACATCGTGCCAAATATTTACGCTGCTATAGGGGATGGGTTTTTATTTCTAGACGACAGACCTCATAGAGCTGCTATTGTCTTAAATGACCTGGAAGAAAATGGCATACCCCACCTTGCATTGCCACCTCTATCACCAGACCTGAACTGCATTGAATATGCGTGGGATATGCTCCAAAAGAAGTTAGACGAACACGTGCCTGCAGTACAAACTTTTGACGATTTAAGAAGAGTTCTACCAGAATTGTGGAATGCTATTCCACAAAATTGATCAATAATTTAATTGACAGCATGCCAAGGAGATGTCAGGCCGTAATCGATACTCGCGGGGGCTTTACCACCTATTAATTTAATATTTTTTTGCTCATTAAACAATTTTTGTTTTTAGGTTTAACTTTTCTATACCACTGTATACAGTAAACTTAGTTTTATTTATTTAAATTTATGTTTTTGTATGTTTCTGGCTTGGGTGGGATGTGAAATGTAGCGTAGGATTAGCTTCACGAGCGTCCGTCGTCAAAATAAAAAATTCCAAATTTCCAATAATTGATTACCATTTTGTTACGAATAAAAATCGAATATGGTTTCCTACCCTAAATTGAAAGGGAATATTATAAGTAATTCAAAACTTGGAAAAACTTGTCTTCACACTTCTTGTCACACATGGTACAGCTCTATATTCTTTAATGTTTTTGCATCACTTTCTTTCCCGCTCTGTATAATTGACAAGTGCCTCTCCAAGAATGTTTTTCAAACACCATGTAAAAGTAGAAAGTCTGCTCTTTCTGGCGATGTCTCGCACTGCAGAATGCGTTAAATATTTAATAAATTATTACAACTTAAAAATGAGTTACGAATTTTAATATCCCTAACTTTTAAGGAGCAGTTTATCACGATTATAAAAAAGGAAAATTGAGGAAATCAAAGTGATGATTAATTTCTAACATAAGTCTAACATTAATTTTTCAAGTTAACTTCAAATCCCATGAGGTTTTTACACTGTCGGCACATTTCTCGTAAAACGCTATAAATAATAGGCTACTAATGGGAACACTATACAATCATGTTTAACTATCTCCTACCGAATCCAACATTAAATTTCCGAACTAATGACGACTTCATTTCCTCACGTAAAGAAACATAAAACAACTGTAACTTAATTTACAAATCTAAAATTAGGACACTTAAATCTTCGATGCTCTAAAATAAAATGTCACCGAAAAGCTACCAATGCGATGATGATCTTTAATACAAATTAATTTATTTGTTCTAGTTTCTGGTCTTTCAATTATCGTTTTATTATTACTAGACAAATGGACGATATAGCTAAATTTGGAAGTACTTTAGTATCGATGCACTTTGTCAATAATAATGTTTACGACTTCCTGAGAACTATCAGACTTAGGTTTAATTTTCCAGAGGTTTTTAAGTTTCTTATTGCTGGGTGACATTTTCTTGATGTATTTTGTATCAATTACTAAAAACATTTTTCTCTGGAACTGGTACCATTCTTTATGCTCAATACTTGTTAATCTAAATGATAGTTTTTTATATAGTTTGTATGCTTCTAATTCAAACATACTTCGTTTATTGTAGAAGTTTTTGATTTCTAAATCCAACCATTTTTGTCAGGCAAAAGACTGTACTTTTTCTGTTACTGGAGAAAATTTAGGTAAAACAATTTTAATAAAATTTGGGAAAACATTAAATTTTTTACATGACTTTAGAAACCAAATATCTGCACTCACTAGCCTATCTTAGTAGAAAACTTACGATAAAGATTAAGTTCCGCTGACCGTGAAGCCATCTCAACTATGTTGGGGTTTGGAACCTTCGGCAAAATGCACAACAACGGAGTTTTATCCACAATACCGAAATAAAATTATTGCACCGGACGCGCGTTTCGCTAACCATTTTAGCATCATCAGGAGATCAATAGCCAATGTAATATTAATGAGACACATTTTAATAAATACGCTCATGAAACTGCCAACATTTTCATTCAGTACTATCACTGGTATTATATGCCATTATCACTACATAAAATTTTAATTCACGGGGGTCAAATTATAGAGTCCATCAGCTTTCCAATAGGTCAGTTAAGTGAGGAAGCAGCAGAGTCCAGAAATAAGGATTTTAAAAGATTTAGGCAGTCTCATTCTCGAAAGTGTTTTCGCGTTTTAACAAACGAAGATGTTAGTATGTCTATGTTGGATACCGCCACCCTTCCTGTAATGTATCATTATATTTTGTACTATGAAACATAAATAAAGGCATTTTCTTGATTGAGTTGACTGTTACTTGATGAAAATCCATTAACTATGTAATTTATTAAAAACACTCGTTTTTTATTTTCGCAGGTTTATTTAATAACTAAATGTTCATGACAATTGTTTCGGTACGCAGTACCTTCATCGGATGACGAGTAATTTAAACTAGTTACTAGACTAAAGTGCTGAAAATATAATATTGGTATTTGTTATGGTCGTAAAATGGCCGGTTCGATCTAAGGGTTTAAGAGAGGAGAATTGTTAAGGTCAAGTTGATCGTTCAAAAGTAAATCTGTCTTTTTAAGTTTATTAATTTCTATTGTTTCTAATAAATTGAGCTTTTTACTTTTATTATGAATATTCAAAATATTAAAATTTTCGTTAAAAGAATAAAAAGATTTTTTATGTTCTAAAATTCGCTGTTTGAAAGTTCTACCTGTTTGACCTATATATACATTTTTGGGCAAGATCCACATATTAATTTATATACTCCCTACTTAAACATTTTATTATTTTTAACTATTAATCCTAGAGTATTTGTACACTTAAAAGCGATATTCCAATTTAACTCTCTAAGTGTTTTAGCAACTATTTCACTAGGTTTACCACAATAGGTTAACACATTGTAATTATTATTTAATGTTTTATCTGAATTTTGTTTTGGATATGCTAAGCTTATGGCTTTATTATATAGCTTCTTTCTTGATAGAGAGTCAATTAGAGCCGGGTTATCAGTGGCGTAGCTAGAAATGTCGGCGCCGGGGGGCAAACCTGTCCGCTGGCGCCTAAAACAAACTTATATTCTATGTAATACGCACATTAATCAAAAAATAATACATAATAATATTAAACGTATATTTTGTATCTACAGGAATATAAAATATATAAACGGCAACCAACCAACAAGTACATACATATTTAAATATAAACGTAAGCTAAAAATCTGTAAATTTAATTAAACATTAGAGAGTCTTTCTTCGGGTTTTATTCGACGCAAATTGATCGATTATTTGATCAAAATTAATTTTTTGGTCAAATCCATTTTCTATGCTTAGTATTGCCACGGTATAAATAAGTATACGGTAGATTTACTGAAGACCAATTTTCAATTTTGCCGACAGCGTTTGGCGACGCGACGCGACGACGGGGCGAATCCGGATCAATCTGGTTCGTGGCCACTGGTGGTCACCGAGGCCCCGCTACGAGGGACAGGGTGTGCAAACGCCCTGAGATTGTGTACTTTCGCGTCACGTTGTCTTATAATAACCGAGGAAAGTGCATCAGCGAATACTTTTTGAATCTCTCCCCACAGACTGCTCGCTGCTGCAGGTAGAGTATTTTTTACCGTGTTGAGGCTTTTGCTTTTGATGCAAAAACATCAAACGATTTTTGCTGAGTGGGTCTACTCGATACTATTTGTACTCTGGTATTGCTAGGCTATTTAGCCTTGTCTGGCTAATCGTACTTCTTAAATACGCAACTATGAAAAATACATACTTTTTTACGACCGAGATTATCGGAATTTTTGTCTTTGAAGTTGGGACGCAGCTTTTTTATAAACTTGCATGTACCACATGCCACCGCGCCGGGATGCATATTTACACATCCTACTATACGACGGCACCAGGGTGCTCAAATCTGTTAGTTTTTGAAACCGCTACAAAAGCTCACTGATTTAGGCACCTACATACATAGCAAAATATTATTAAATAATTTTAGTCCAATTAATGGCCTGCAAAATGGCTTTTAGCGTTAGGGTTTTGGAAAGATTGCGGGATCTTTTTATACTAACGTCTAGCCGCTACCGGTAACTGGCTATCATAGGTATTATTATGGCTTTGCATGGCCTTCCGCTCGCTTCGCTCGCTACGGGGCTCAATCAACAAGAACTAACCAAGTGCTATTCAAAACTAACCCAAGTCTATCCCAAACTAACCCAAAATTAAGAAGAAAAGGTAAATTAATAAAAAACATTAAACAAAACATCTGTCGCGACCGACGGGAATCGAACCCGCAGCGCAGGAATGACTACTTACTTACTTACTTAGTATTTTATTTTCATCTTACGTTGCTTACAGATCATAGGCTATGCTAATATATATGTATCTTAAAATATGAGCGCAATTTCCCTTACATGTCTGGACACGAAACAGGGCGCAGTAATTTCCCTTACGGGTTGACAGTTGAATGGTCTTATACATATTATTAACACTTATTTCTATGTAGCGGCATGAATTTTGACATTCTCCTGGAGCCCTGCTCCTTACAACGCGTTTTCGGTTATTTAGAAAGATGTAGGATCGGAAATTAGCAGTAAGATGGGTATATTTGCATGTGTGTTTTGGAGGAAAAAGTGCTCAAAAAACCTCCTCAATATTTCTTTGGCTTTGTTTGTATTAGTTTTATCTATTTGTGAGGGATATGTAAAAATGCATTGTGGGATGGCCCCTTTCTATGCGCCGCTCTACCTGGCCGGGGAGGCCCGCCCCTTAGGAAGAGCCGTGTGTTCTGCTTTCTTGCTAGTTCAATTGGAGCTGTTCATAAAATATTGGTAATTTACTGTAAATTGGCCCATGAGTTATGTGCCTTTCCTGGTCGTATCTGATATTAGTTAAGTTATTTGTAAGTATTGATCCCCTTAATTGGTATCTAAAGAATTTATCGGATATTCTTTCGATATGCTCACTAACCATTTCGACGCCAGACATATGATGTAGGTCACGGATTCTAGTAAACATGGGCGCAGACATGGCCCCCCTAAGGAATCCATTCTGTAGCGTTTGCAGCTTTTGTATCTGGCTTCTACTAGCCTGGCACCAGACGGGGGCTCCATATAGCATTGCTGGTCTAATAATTGCCTTATATAACATTATTTTATTTTTTGGACTCATGAAAGATCCCGGTCTCATGATTAAATGTAATTTTTGCTTTATGAGAAAGGTTTTTCTGACTATGCTTGATATGTGGGGTCCGTAAAACATTCTTTCGTCAAACGTAATGCCCAGGTACTTGATCGATCTTTTTGGCGTTATGATTTGATTTTTGCACCGAAGTGGCATAAATATTTTATTATTTGAAAATTTTTTCGTAAAGATTGCCAATTCCGTTTTTGCAGCATTAATCTTAATCTTCCATTTGTCGTAATATGGGGTGAGCATGTTTAAGGAATGACAGGCAAGCACTCTGCTTACTACACCATCGAGACGTTGTAGAAATTTTGCTAGGACGTAGAGACATGGATTCGTGTCATGCATTAGGTGCCCAAATCAATGAGCTTTTGTAGCGCTACAAAACCTAACCGATTTCAGCAGTCTGGTGCCGTCGTACAGTAGGATGTGTAAATATGCCTCCGGGATATATCTTTTTCATTCCAGGTAGAATAAATAATAAATACCGTGACACAAAATGTGTTAGTTGGATAAAAAGTTTAATACATATTTTGGTCTTTGATCTTTGATTAAAATAATTATAATTTATGAATTTAAAAACTCAGTAAAGCTCATGAGCATTGTTAGCATTAGCATATTTATAAACTCGGAGCGGCGCCTAATTTCTCTCGGGGCTGTGGGGCCTTGCCCCCCAGGCCCACCCGGTAGCTTCGTCACTGCGGGTTATAGTTATTATTTATTGCGATTTGTTTAATTATGTTTAACTCCTTGTCATATTCCTCTTTATTGAGAGGAACATAATGTAGTAATCTATGTAAGTAACTATTGAACGCTGAAATTTTATATTTGTATGTAAGGATGATTTGAGGTATTGTGAATTATTGTGTCTGTATGTGAAGGTTTATGATAAGGGAGAGTTGGGGAATGGTGCGCACTTAAGCGGAAATTTCATTTGTCGTGAGACTATGATAGATAAACTAATGTCAACAAGACTATGAGATACACCACCTATTTTACATATAATATGTATAATAATATTTAGAGAAAATGTTATTATTTAGGCATGGGAAGTAAAAAAGCAAAAAATTGCATTTGCGCACAATTACCTACCCCGGCGGGCAATGATGCTCACGGGTTAGGTAATGGTGTGCAATAAATCTTTGTTATGAAAAAAAATATATTGTTTAATATTAACGTTAAAATTAGTTATAACTAAAGTATACTTAAGATTAATGTAAGCAAAAGTCGCATTTAGAATGTTTTGGAGTGTCTGCATCTGTGCAGTCGGCGTGGTTCCAAGAAGACCATAAAACACAGCGGTACCATAATTCCCCATTCTTGCCAATTTCTGCACATATACAACATAACTCGTTAGGCTTGGAGGGTGGTTTTGGAGATGATGGTATGAAGCTTAAGTCAATATCGTCTAACTCGTCATCGTCACATAAATCGGACAAATCCTCCTCCAATGAAACGTCATCAGATGTCTCAGGTGTTGGCTCTCTGCATTTTTTGTTTGCCTTTAAGTTTTTTTCTGTGTTTTTCTGTTTCTTCCTCAAAACATCTTCTTGCAGTTTTTTTAAGTGTTATTTCTTTTTCCTTCTTCTTTAGGTTTTCTTCCCTTAATCTATTCTTTTCCTGAGCTATTTATAATTCTTCCTTAACAGGTGTGCTTGTGAGGATTTTTGAACATTGTTTCTTCTGACTATTCCTTCTAACTGCTTTGGTAACTTTTTTTGTTGGTATAGGAGCCATTGTAAGAAAAGAGTTTTCTTTGGATGTACTTGGCTGAGGATTATCGTAATCAACCAAAGAATGTGGACCAGTATCGGGTAATGACACGTTAGCTTTTGTTCCAGCATCGGCTGCATCGGTTAAGTTAGGACCATGTTCGTCAGAATCTTCTATGGTGAAATTAGTTGCTTGATTAGAGGGCGCAAAATTATCCTCATTAAATTTATCTGGATCTAATGGATAAATACCTGAAGTACGAAACCCTGATGCGGCTTTCTCCATGGTGGCAACCTTCATAAATGCTTTATTTAATAATTCAGCGATGTCATATTCTGTTAATTTTTGATGACCAGAAGAGGATAAGTATAATTCGTATTCTCTATAAAGAAAGTTCTTAAGTGGACTAAAAAATGTCATATCTAATATTGGAAGATGGTCTGAGGTGTGAGGTGGAAGAGATACCATATGAATATAGTTTTCCTTGCAAAAGTTATAAGCCAAAATGGAAATATGGCTTGAGTGGTTATCTACAACCAAATGGATGGGGTCAGAAGCAGTAGGCTTTGCATATTTCGCGAAATGAGACAACCACTAAACAAATAATTCAGAGTTAATCCAGCCATTTTTGGAATATTTATTGAAAGCACCGCTGGGATATATAAGCATTGGGGGGATGTAATTTCCTGAAGCACTCATACAGAAAACGCCAGTTATAGTTCTTCCTCTTTCAGCGGATATAGCGGAACCCACATTTTTGCCCCCTTTGCGCCATAAACCTTTGGACATTTGGCTTGAATAGTTGTAATACCTGTTTCATCCATGCTGAATATTCTGTTTGGTTCAATTTAAACTTCTGTATAACAATTTCCAGATTAGAGTAATATAATTTTACAGCTTCTTCATTAAAGGACGAAATCCGATTTAAACTCGTACCCTCAAGTTGTCTTAGTGTTATATCAGGAAATCTTTTTAAAAACCCATAGAGCCATGCTTTTCCAGCTACTCCCTTTTCTTGATTAAAGTTATGAACGATATTATGTTGCGCTGCATATCGAAATGCTAGCCTTCTTAGCCCATTAGGTGTCAACCCAAAAAATAATTTTGAAAGAAGCAAAACGTATTCTTTTAACTCACACTCTACTTCGTTTGAGAACATAGTCCTACGGCCCAATCGGAGTGGCTTCGGATCATGTTCTGACAGCTTATTTCTGAGGGTAGATTCTGGTATTTTAAAAGATCTTCCTACGTCCCTAATTTTTCTTCCTTCATTTCCTATAGTATCCAGAGCAATTTGCAATGTTTCAGGGGTGTAAGACAAGATGGTAGTCTTGCGTGTGTAGTGTCTAGGCATCTGGAAATAATAATAAAACTTATTATTGCTACTTACCATCTAATTCCGGGGTGGGAAATCGTGCGCACACGTGCGCATGATTACCCTCTGTGTTTATTTTTTATAAATTCGTGATATGACAAAAAAACCTTTTATTTATTTATCATTCAAATGTGTCAAAATATTCACAAAATACGACAGTTTAAGCAGATATTTCATTTCAAACGATTGGCTAAAAATTGTGGACTTAACGCTTTATTTTCTGATGCCGAAAATTTACAAAAATCACTTGAAAAATCGATGACATGAACTCACGGCGGTCGATTGTAAACTAACGTCGCCAATGGCCGCGCAAACAATTTGGCTATCGCCTAGCAACGAGCAGCACTAGTGAGCGCTGCGGATAACCCGGGAAATTTAAAATATCTTGGTGCGCACGATTACCCACTGCGCACCATTCCCCAACTCTCCCTTAAATGGAAAATTGTATGTGGTCGGGATAAACAAGTGCTTTTATTATTGTTTAATACCATAAAGACGGGTGTGGCATCTTAATTAACCACTTTTAATGGACAGTATAATATAGGGTGGTGAGATAAATTGAAACATGTATTCAGTTTGATATAATTTAATAATGCAGGTGTAAATTGCATTTAAATATGATAGATATAAATGAACAGCGTTTTCTATGTTAAATAGAAATTATATACTTATGTACAATTCTTAGACTAAAACTTCCAATCATTCATCATTCGTTCATTCAAGTATAAAACTAATATTACAAAAAGGTTTCTTAAAATTAGAAATATCTACTAAAAAGTCTTGATTGTTTGATTTAAAATTAGTGTTTTATCTTTCTTATTTTACTACTTTTTGTTCTCCAACTTAGCAACTTTCACACAGCGTACCTTTTCACTATGACTGCTTTACCTGACTTCAACGGGCAGAGATTTTACTTAGAATTTTTGTATTTACGGAAACCATAAATCCAGCTTTCACCTTGCTTACAGAAATTTGACCAGGAATGTCAGTCCGCCATCTTATGTTCCATTTTCCAAAGGGGACGCTATATATCGTTCTGACTTCGAAGAATTGCTTAAAAAAGCCCAAAAGGAGGCCTTTGTCCAACCTTGGACAAAGATAACTGAGGTGCACGAAATATTCTCTAATATTTGTGCATACAAGAGAAATTGGCCCAAAAAGGAATTTGACCTTTGGCTAGAGAACAGCACGTTTTACTGCTATTTGAGCGAATGTTTTTACTGAACTGAAATATGATCTTTCTTACAATTTCGGGAGGGACAATAACGCGGGAAAGCTACGTCGGTTTTTATCTGAGAGGGGGAAAACATCTTCTGTCTTTGTTTGGCAGACTATTTTCACAATGCTGATTTGAGACACAAATATATTGAATTGAAAACGATTAAGAACGATTTCCTTTCCGAGTGAAAGTTGGCTATATTGTAATCTATTATACCGACAGAGCTAGTGTACAGGATCGCATTAAGGGATCGTTCGTCTAGGTTTGGACTAAGGGGTTTTGAAGAACTGGCATATGCTAATTTAAATGCACAAATTCAGTTGTACCCGGGGTGAAATAAATCTATTTTGAGTTTAATTATGGCTCATTCATTCTACATACATACAGGGTGTTATCACCAAACTATACGGTGAAAAACCATAGTTTATGCACTTGTTGGGGTGTTTCTCCAACAGTATGTTATTATTAATTTTTGTTAGCAATCTAAAAAGTTGATAGAATTATTATTCTCTAACTCAAATGTAAATTTTATGGAGGGATGTAGTGAATTTATATAATTTAAAAAACTATGTAATTGCCTATCAGTGCCTTGAAAACAAGTGATAACGTCATCTACATATCTATACCAGAATAAAAACCTTTTTGCAAGAGGGTGTTGATGTATACGTGATTCTAAATTATCCATAAAAATTTCGGCTAACAAAGGACTTAAACGATTGCCCATAATTAAACCTTCTTTTGAAGTGTATATTTTATTGTTAAATTCAAAGTAATTTTGGTCTAGATAGGTTATAAGCGTGTCTAATATATCCTGTTTTATAATTGTGTTCGTTTTATTGCGGTTTAAGATTTTTTCTATAATGTTTATGGTATCTATGGGAGGAATACTCAGAAATAAGTTTTGGACCTTTTGGACAATGTAGAGTTAAATCGGAATATCGCTTTTAAGTGTACAAATACTCTAGGATCAATAGTTAAAAATAATAAATCAAAAACATCTAAAATGTTTAAGTCGGGAGTATGTAAATTAATATGTGGATCTTGCCCAAAAATATATATAGGTCAAACAAGTAGAACTTTCAAACAGCGAATTTTAGAACATAAAAAATCTTTCCTAAACACAAAAACTGATTCAAATTACAGTAATCATTTGATAGAAAATAGTCATTCTTTTAACGAAAATTTTAATATTTTGAATATTCATAATAAAAGTAAAAAGCTCAATTTATTAGAAACAATAGAAATTAATAAACTTAAAAAGACATATTTACTTTTGAACGATCAACTTGACCTTAACAATTCTCCTCTCTTAAACCCTTAGGTCGAACCGGCCATTTTACGACCATAATAAGTACCAATATATTTTCAGCACTTTAGTCTAGTAACTAGTTTAAATTACTCGTCATTCGATGAAGGTACTGTGTACCGAAACAATTGTCATGAACATTTAGTTATTAAATAAACCTGTGAAAATCAAAAACGAATGTTTTTAATAAATTACATAAAGGCATTTTGTATTGTATTGTATTGTATTGTATTGTACTACGGAAGGTGTTCGAATGAGCTCGCACTTATTGTTTCGCCCAAAGTTGTGCCGAACATGCGATTCAGTTGCGACCATTATACTAATCATTTTCCGTCTTAGATTTCTCACTTTTGATAACGAGCGCAGATTTGTTCCTCAAAACGCCAACCATTTTCAAGTTTTTTTGGTTTTTATTTTTCTTTAAGGTCACTTAAATAGCACTGGCTCAATTTACACTTTGGGGCCAGGATCGAAGCGGTCCTACATAGAAAATTTTAATGACTCTGATAGAGTAAAAGGAAAAAAATATGTCACAGAGATACGTTTTAGTTTATCTTAAAAATATTATTTTTTTGTTAATTATGTAATTAAATAATCTGATATGAAAAATTATTGTCTAACTCTCAAAAATTCCGAAGAATATGAATTTCTACCTTTATAAATTGAAGAAAACTTTAATCGAACGAGGAATTTTTTAGATAGTTATTTTCCTTGCCATTAAGGTCATTTCCTGATTGCTTAAACATTGATCCTGACGAAAAAAACCTACAAGTTGCAGATACCATTCAATTTACGTAAACCTTTTATCACCAATCTGTTAAATCACTTTTTGGAATATTTGTGTTCAATAAAAATTATTTATACAACGATGCGTGGGTTCGAGTGTAGTTAAAGCCATCGAAGAATCTGATGTCATAAATTGTTTCGATTCATAGTACAAAAAGTCCTACGCGATGTAATAAAACATGGTTCAGTATCGAAGAAAATGCAAATATGGATAATAATGTAAAGGATCCCGCACCGATATTGCGGAAGATATTTATTTCAAATTGATGGTCAGAATTATTGTATTCTTTCTTTTAAAGTTTTTACATCAATACGTGATTTGTAAATCGTTACAGTGTTCAGTTTCAAGAACAATCAAAATTGGAAAAAAATGTTCCTCACAGCAAACAATCATTTACTTTTTCATTAAGTCCGAAATGGTGACACGCCAGTTAGTTAATTCTCTATTTGGATTAACCGAAATATTTCCCATGCATTTAAAAAATCAAATTTTTTTACGATACCCGAAATGTGGCAACACTGTAACATGTTTTCAGTTAAAAAAAATTGCGTCATGATAAGTAAGCTTTTGTAATTTAGTCGAATCAAACAAATTTTTAAAAAATGTAGAGTGAAGTGGGGTAATTGCGACTATATACATTAGATTTTCAATCAATATTTACTCTGCATTTAAAAAATGAAGAATTTTATGATACGCGAAATATGGCAACACTATAACATGCTTTGAATTCAATAATTTGCCTGATGGTAGGTAAGCTCTTGCAATTTATTGAATTCAAACAAATTAAAAAAAATTAGGGGGAAGTGGGGTATATGCGACTATATAAATTAGATTTTTAATCTATATTTCCGCTGCATTTAAAACAATTAAAAAACTTTACGATACGCGAGATATGGCAACATGGTAACATGTTTTCAATTAAAAAATTTGCGTGATGGTAAGCTTTTGTAATTTATTCGACTCAAACAAATTAAAAAAAAATGTAGGGTGAAGTGGGGTAACTGCGACTACATACATTAGATTTTCAATCAATATTTACTCTGCATTTAAAAAAAAATTACCATACTCGAAATATGGCAACACTGTAGCATATTTTGAATTCAAAAATGCACGTGATGGTAAGTAAGCTTTCGTAATTCATTCGACTCAAATCAATTCTGAAAATTTAGGGTGTGGGTAACTGCGACTACATACATTAGATTTTCAAAGTTATTTTGAATGTGACTTAATTATTATTATTTTATTTATTTATTTATTATTACACATTATTATTACACAGTTATAAGTTATTACAATAGTAGAATACGAATTATATAGTTATATTCCCCTAGATGCACGCATCTGTATGGGAAGAAATAAATAAAAGAGTACAATTTCCATTTTTTGTTCAATTTATTATTTTTTTTAATTAACGGGAGTTAATAAATCATTTAACAAGAGAAAAGCAATTACTAATATTAGGTTACAACAGAGTTAAACTTATTAAGATTGTTCACAATAAAGTGCCTCACCAGTTTAGAAAAATTTTTACCTTTGATGTTCCTGATGTATCTAGGCAATAAATTGTACAGTTTTAGCCCTATAAATTTAATGGATCTCTTTCCGAACTCACTACAGCATATGGAAAGAACTAGTTGTTTATCTTCATTAGCTCTAGTGTTTCGGCTATGATTTATTGGATATCTAATTTCTTCATGATTGTGCATGAAGCAGCAAACAGTTATACAGAATAAAGTTCTTATATTTATATAGGTTTCATTATAAATTTCTTGAGTAGGGTATAAATATGGTTTCTTAAGAATTATTTTTAATATTTTATTCTGCATTATCTGAAGAGGACTCAAAGAGTTGCAATACATACTGCCACAGAGCAATATTCCATATCTTAGTATTGACTCCACTAAACTCTGGTATATGGTTATAAGCATACTTCTGTCTAAAATATTTCTAATAGTGTAGAATTTGTAAACTAGAAAATGAATTTTTTTGTTAAATGTGCTGTATGTAAATCCCATTTCAAGTTACTATCGATGATGATTCCCAAATACTTTACATTGATGAATTCTATCTGGTAGATTTTGAATATCTAAGCATGAAAACAATGGTCGATTTATTTTAGTTTTTGAAAATGCAACGTAGTTAGTTTTTTGGACATTTAGAGTTAATTTGTGTACATCAAGCCATTTTTTTATAAGCATAATTCCATTTTGAGCACTTTGTTTTGCCTCCTCCCAAGTATCTCCATCAAAAGCAACAACAGTGTCATCAGCGTATGAAATAATTATACCATTTATGTCCAAATTTGTAATTGAGTTGATATATAAAACAAACAACAGGGGTCCCAGAACAGTCCCCTGTGGAATCCCAATTCTTACTGTAGTTATATGTACAAAAACCCTCATAATCCTCATTATCTCTCTAAACCGCTAGGGCCATTATGGCATTCTTTCTTTAGATAAGGAATCCTATAAATACCCTAAACTACCCCAGCGGGAGACAGTTAATCTCATAACGTCGTGCTGTTCATTTCGACCTTTAATTTTAAGTACAAATTTAAGTCTTGCGACAATTGTCTTGTAACCTAATTTTTATTTTTGAATAAATAATTTTTTAAAAAGACGTTTCGCTGAAACTTAAATAAAAATGGCGCAGTCGGTAGGATCCTCAAAGTGAAGTCCAGAAGTTGTCCAGTTCCTTGCCTTCGAAGTTTCGCCAACAAGAAACCCAGACAGCCCAGCTTGACCCACTTCAGTCTCAACTATTAATTGAGGATACAGAACACCAGCAAGTGAAGTGAAGTTATTGTGGCAGACTCACTCTGTAAGTAATCCTTCATCTTTCCCACATTTTGTAACATTGGTGTTTTTAAACTAAGTCCTTTTGTTGATTTTCATGTGCAAAACCAACGCGTAATCTAAGTTCCTTTTATATTTTCATGTGCAAAATATATTTTTCTGTCTTTTCAAAACCAACGCATAAGTTAGGTAACTGTCGTAAAATTTAAGTGAAAAATATTTTTCAAGTTTCTCTCTTTACAAAACCAACACAGAAAGCTAAGTTACTTTCTTATTATTTAAGAAAAAAAAAATCTTTTGCAAAGATTTATGCCTGTATCAGACATATACGAACTTAATCAAACTCTTTCGCATCTTACTCTAGACGGAACAAGGCGATCTCACAAAATGTCTGAAAGCCTCAGAAATATGGTTCATCTCTTAAAACCTTTTTCTGGTAATCCAAATCATTTAGAGTACTTTATCCATTCAACCGATGAATATTACAACCGATATTATACCGGAGATGAATCTCAAAAAGAATTCGTTCTTACTTCTATTAAATCTAAACTCATTGATGACGCAGGAGATTTTCTTATGTGTAGACCCGATCTCACATCTTGGTCAGATATTAAGACAGCCTTAAGAAACAAATTTGGAGACCCAATCTCTAGGCAAAATCTAACACAACAATTAATGTTTACATCTAAGAGTCGTAACGAATCAGCTATTGAATATATCGATCGATTAAAAATTTTAGTCCATCGTATTACAGCTAAATTACACTCGGAAAATTTAACAAATCTAGTAAAAACAGCTCTAGTCGAACAAACCGAAATGACAGCAGTGCAAAATTTAATAATAAATGCTCCTTCTGAACTAAGAACTCTTTTATTAATTCACAACCCTGCCAATCTTTCAACTGCAACTACACATGTTATTAACTATAGTATGATAGAAAATCAGTTAAAATTTAAGAACGATAACACTCAAGCACAACATAGATCACAAATTAAACCCCAATTTAGAATAACACAACCAACACCACAAAATCCTTCATATTTCACACCCAACCAATTTCAAGGCAACTTCCAACAACAAAGGCATTTTCCAAGCCAGCCCATCAACATACAACCCCGACAAATAACACAACCTCATTTCCCAACGAATCAACAAGTCTTTGGAAAACCCAAAAAAGTATTTTCCCGCGAAAATTCGCACAAACCCACGAATAAACCAACGCCCATGTCTACTACTAGCAGAATTACTTCAATGCAAACACGAAACGTGACACAAAGGCCTTTTCAAAATCAACAATTTCAAAGACCTCATAACCACTTTCAAAACATGAATAACAGACCACCTCCACTCGTGTTCACGGAATTGACTCATACCGAAGGAAACATACCACAAGATACCGCGACATACGATATCCAAGAAGACACAGAATATTATAGCGAACAATTCTTCGATGACCCCTATGATGACCCAAATAATCAGGAACAATATCTTGATGAATTCCAATCTAACGAAAATGAAAATTTTTTCGAACCAGCCTCGGAAAACAGTCCAGTCTAACTCTAAATAGTTTCCAAATCAATGCCCTGCCTTATATTTTGATTTCAGAACCTCCATGCAAACTCCTTATTGATATAGGTAGCCATGCATCCTTAATAAGACCCCATATCGCAGAGCAATGGTTCCCCGAAACAATTATAAATTCAAAACACACCCTAGTGACGTGTGCCGGCTCAAAAAATACCAGTAATAAAGCAAAATTTAACATCCTACGAGAATATGGTACTAACATACCAATCGAATTTATACTTTACAGTTTTCACGACTATTTCGACGGCATAATATTAGGAATTAAAGACCTGAAAAAACTAAAACTCAATATCGATTTCAATAACCAAGTGCTATGTAACGAAAACATCGAAATTCCATTTCATTTTAGGAACGATTTCGATTCCCAAACTTTAGAAATACCCCCGAACACAACCCATAAATGTCAAATCAAGACAGACCTACCCGAAGGAACCGAAGTATTAATAATAATAATAATAATAATAATAATAATAATAAATGCTTATTTATTTAAGCCAATTGTACAATTTAAAATCTTAAATACAAAAACATATATAAATGTAAATAAACAAACAGTTATCCACAAAAGGAAGCCCTTGTTAGTGGAGATTTGAATACCATAGACACATATTTTTTACTTAATTTCATAGTTAGTACAATAATCATAAAACTACATAGTATAATGTTTAATAATAAATTAAAACGTTTTTTTTTTTTTTTTTTTTTTGATAGTTAGTTAAAAGTAACCTAACCTAAAGCTAAAAAAAAACAAACAGCAAAATAGCTAAATTAAATAATTTCAACATGTAGGTATAATATTCCCGACATTTGACAGAATATCAAGTATATTAGTTTTATAAACACGAAGAAAAGGGTACAAAACCAAATTTAGATTCATTAATTTTTTAATGTTCTTTGCTAGATTAAGATCACGGTCACGTTAAGTAAAGAAAGTATTCAAGTTGTGGTTTGACAGAATTAATTTTGTGCCTCTATAATTTGCTCTATCTTGAGTCTAGTCTGTTTGTGCAACCAATTTTTAAGTTCTTTCTTAAAACCTCTCAGCGTTGTCGTTTTAGTTAGTTCATCAGGTAGATTTGCATGAATCTTTGGGCTTATGTATTTGAAGGAACGTTGTGCCAAAGCTGTGCGCACTTTGGGCAGGGAACCGGTTTGTTTTTTGGCTCGGGTATCATGCGAGTGTTCAATAGTCGTAAGGGTATCCTTTTTTTTAAATTGTCTAAGCACTATACTCTTAACAAATAATTGCCTCAAATCAAAAATACCACTCTCTTGATAAAGTTTATTGGAAGGATATTTTTTACTTTTACCGAGAATAATTTTAATTATCCATTTTTGCAAAATTTCCAGAGGTCTAAGATTTGTTTTTAACGCACCACCCCACACCAATACTCCGTACGTTAAGTGTGGTTCTATAAGACACATATATAAGGTCTTAAGATAGTTTACATCGAAATATTTTTTCAACTCTCTAAACTTTCCAGTAAAGGATCTTAACTTATTGGATACATGTGACACATGATTTGTCCATCTCAAATTAGGATCTAGTACGATTCCAAGATATTTTATTTTATTAGTTGATTTAATTTTTTGGATTTGTTCGTTAACTTTAATATTTATTTCTTGGAATTTAGGTAGGGAGTCGGAATAACAGCCGAAGGGCATAAAAAATGTCTTTTCTGCATTTATTGTCAGAATTTGATTAGTAAACCATTGGAAGACCTTACCTAGATCAGTTTCCACCTCTTTCTTCAGAGATTTCCACGACTGAATAATCATCCGCGAAGCAAAGTATTTCCCCAGAAGAACCAATATGGAATAAGCCGTTTATATATATATTAAATAGAATGGGCCCTAGGACAGTTCCTTGAGGAATACCTATTTCTGTGGGAAGCTCTGTACTTTGATGGCCCTCAACTTCCACACACTGTGTTCTTTGTGACATGTAGCTCTCAAATAGCTTAAGTGGAACTCCTCTTATACCATTTCTTTCCAGAACTTTCCTTAAAATAGTGTGATCGACGGTGTCGAATGCCCTGGCCAAATCCAGAAAGACACACATAATTTTTTCTCCTTTATCTATACTCGAGTAAATAGTATCAACTAGCCCGGCCAAAGCATCCTCAGCCGAAGCACCCTCCCTAAACGCATATTGATAAGGTGACAGTATATTGTGTTTGTTCCAGAAATTAACGACTCGGTCCTTTATTATTTTTTCAAAAATCTTACTAACAGAACTTAGGATAGATATTGGTCGATAGTTGTTAATAATTTGTTCTGGTCCTGATTTGTAAATTGGTTTGATCACAGCTTTTTTTAGCACTTTTGGAAAATGACCAGTTTCTAGACATTTATTTATCAAGAAAACTAATGGCTCTGTTAAAAGTTGTTTATAATCCTTTAATACTTCACTTCGTAAGTTGTCAAGGCCTGTTGATTTTCCATTTTTTAGTGTACATATTATTCTATTGACCTCAGCTTCATTTGTTGGAAACATGAATAAGCTTTGATTTAATCTTGGTATAGTGAAATTGATGTTTTTATTTATTTCTATTTTTTTCGCCATTTCTTTCCCGATTTTATTAAAATGTGTATTAAAGTGTTCCGTTATGAGTTTTTTGTCACTTACAATTTGCCCATTTATGTCAATGCTCTTTATACCGGGTTTCTGAATTTGATTTTTGTTTAGAATACGTTTTACGTTTTTCCAGAGTATGTCAGATCTATTTAAATTTTTATCCATTTTGGATTTATAATAAGTAATATATGCCTGCTCAACTACCTCGTTGTACTTGTTACGATATTTTTTAAATTGTTCTGCATAATTTAAGATGTCAGGATGTTTTTTCATTTTTTTGTAAAGTTCATATTTAGTTTCCATAGACTTTAAAATTCCTGATGTAATCCAAGGGTTTTTTTTTTCTTTTTTTCTATTATATTTTTTTGTTGTTGTACAAACTTCTATATGATGTTGTAGGCAAGATAAGAAAATTTCAGTGGCATTATCGAGGTTTACTGCATTATAAACACAGTTCCAATTTTCACTTTCAAGATTCAATTTAAGTTTGTTTTTATCTAGATATTTTTTGTCTAGGTTAGTGGTAGATTGTTCTTCCAAAATGCCAGGTAAAGGAATTCCTAAGAGAACGGGTCGATGATCAGTGATTTTGTTAGTAAGGATAATTGCTTTAAGGTCACTTGTACCAAGGGTAGCTCTTACAAAAACGTGGTCGAGACAAGTCCCGCTGTCCGGCCGTGTAATGCCATTTATGCATGATACAAACCCATATTCACTTAAGATGTTTTTGTACTCCTCAATTTCATTAGTAGTTTTAAGCAAATCGATGTTAATATCTCCCACCCACAAAGTGTAGTCATTTTTTTTTAGAGAAGCAAAGTTCGCAAGCATACATGATTCCAGATTCTGGTTAAATACATCAATATCAGTGCAAGGTGGACGGTAAGTTGCTAGTATATTAAAGCTAAAATGATTCGCTTTAATTTTTAAATTTATTGCTTTAATATTTCCGATATTAATGATTTTAAAATCGTGTTGTAAGGTTTTTTTGACGTAAACAACGGTGCCGTCATGACTGTTTATATCTCCTTCACTATAGATTAACTTATAGTCTGGAACCTCAAACAGGGACAAATCGGGAATGCAAAAGGTTTCAGTCAAGACAATTACCGAAAAATCCCTGCTCAATTCATGCAAATATACCTGTAACTCTCTTAGGTGTAAGGAAAGACTTCTGATATTGCTGTGAAAAACCAAAAAATGTTTATTATTATTTGGTATAGTTTTTTGAAAATCATTGGAATCAGTAATTGTCAAATGTTCAATTTTTTCCTGTTGAAAATTTCTTATGTATCTATCCATTTTAGACTTAAATAAGTTATTTTTTTTTCCTTTTTAATCTATTTAAAATATATATATATAAGGCCGGCACATGCAAGACACGCTTAAAAAAATTACTTAAATTTTTAAAATATAAAAACGTTGGTCAAAGTATTAAAAATATAAACAAAACATAAAGCTAAATTAATAGTATAAACGTGTCTAATACATACAATAATCAGGACCTATGGTTCTTTGTTTCTTGCTTGGTTCCGGGTAGTTCTCTTTGTTGGGTTTCCCGCTTCTTCCTGGGTCTCAATTTCGGATTGTTTTCGTTTATTTTTAGCACCAGATTCTACAGCCTTATCTGAATAATGACAGCTACTAGTTGGTTCCTTCTTCTTGAGGTCCTCGATGTTATATTCCCTCCCTTCAATTATTAGCTTTTTGTTTTTGATTTGCGCGTTCTGGTTATTTTGGCGTGCTTCTTTTAAATGCTGCCGCAAGATCTTCCTCTCCTCGTACTCCTCTTTGGTATATTCAGGAGTAATTATTATACCTGTACCTTTCAACTTTTTAGAGTATTTAAGAATATCGTTACGTAGGAAAATTATTTCCATATATTAATAAAAACAATATAGAAATATTACCCAGTATCCTAAAAGTTACAAACTCACAAGTATCACTTGAAATAAGAAATCATTCCCCTACGAGCACGACACTCTCGGTTAATACCCCTGACCTAAGAAAAATGTGCTCCCCCTTCGAACAAGAATCATTCGAAATTTTCAATATCGAGCAAATTCAAAGTGAAATGCACTTTCAAGAAAATAGCGCCCTTGACCGTGACCCGTTTTCACTAATTCGACATGATCACCTCAACCCCGAAGAAAAACAAGCATTAAGAAAAGTCATTCGACAATTCCCAAACATCCTACATAAACCCGAAGACAAACTAACAATTTCCAATCAAGTTAAGCACGAGATTAAAACAACAGACGAAATACCCGTACACACGAAATCCTATCGTTACCCTTTTGTCCATAAACAAGAAGTTAACAGACAAATAGAGCAGATGCTCAATGACGGAATTATACGACCATCAGCTAGCCCCTGGTCTTCCCCAGTCTGGATAGTCCCTAAAAAAGCCGACGCATCCGGAAAAAGAAAGTGGCGCATGGTCATTGACTATCGGAAAATCAATGAAAAAACAATTGACGATCGCTATCCGCTGCCAAATATCTCGGACATCCTTGACAAACTAGGCAGAGCCCAATATTTCACCACTCTAGATCTCGCCTCGGGATTCCATCAAATAGAAATGCATCCTAATTCTATTCAAAAGACCGCCTTCAACGTAGAAAATGGTCATTATGAGTATACTCGCATGCCATTTGGTCTCAAAAACGCACCCGCGACTTTTCAGCGCGTAATGGACAACGTACTTCAGGGATTACAAGGAAAAATTTGTCTTGTTTACATGGATGATATAATCATCTTCTCAACCTCTCTCCAAGAGCACATCGTAAACCTAAAAACAATTTTCCAACGACTAGCCGACAACAATATGAAAATCCAACTCGACAAATCCGAATTCCTTCAGAAAACGGTAGAGTTCCTAGGTCACCTAATAACCCCAGAAGGCATCAAACCCAATCCCAGAAAGATAATAGCCATAAAAAACTTCAGCATCCCAAAAAAACCCGAAAGAAATTAAATCATTCCTTGGTTTAGTAGGCTATTATCGAAAATTCATTAAAGGATTTGCTAAAATAACAAAACCTCTGACAAACTGCTTAAAGAAAGATAAAAAGGTAGAACACACGCCAGAATTTGTCAAGAGCTTTCAGTTATGCAAGGAAATCCTAATGAATGACCCTATCTTGCAACACCCTGATTTCTCTAAACCCTTTCTACTAACCACCGATGCAAGTAATTATGCGATAGGCGCTGTGCGCTGTACTATCACAAGGTCCAGTAGGTCAAGATCTTCCCGTAGCTTACGCTAGCCGAACCTTAAACCCCGCCGAATGTAATTATTCGACAATCGAAAAGGAACTTCTAGCCATCGTTTGGGCAACCAAATACTTCCGACCTTACCTTTTCGGCGTTAAATTCAAGATCCTTTCAGACCACAAACCCCTTCAATGGCTAATGTCCATCAAGGAACCCAATTCAAAGTTAGTCAGGTGGAGGCTAAAACTTTCCGAATTCGACTACGAAATTCAATATAAAAAAGGCACCCAAAATATGAACGCAGACGCTCTTTCGAGACCTCCAGTCCAAATTAATGCCCTAGAAGACGACGCCCTAGACAATATTAGCGACATTGCAGAACTCGACGAAAACGATTTCGAAGAAACATTTGATCGCTTACTAAAATAATTTCCCGATGAACAAACCCAACAAAGGAAACAAATCCCTATTCCCAGGAAAAAGTTAGTAATGCCAGACTCCTTTGACATTCCCAGATTTTGAGATGACGAATCAGATAATTCGTCTGACCATATCCCCAAAATAAACATAATTTCTAATGAGCAAATAAGACCACCAGACATACACGAAGATGACGATCAAACGGTTCATACCTCCATCGAAAACCCAATATTAGGAGCCCACTATACTAACAAACATTTGAATATCTTTAAAAATCAAATAGTATTCAGATATTCTAATAAGAACAATTTTCTTTCTACCTAATGACCCATCAGACGAAATAATCTTAAAGTTAATTAAAGAAAAAATGCCACCAAATAATTACTGTATATTCTTTAAGAATAAGACTCTCGAACCTTAATGTCTTTAGGAAATATTTCAACAGTAATTCTTTTTCATTGCAAATTAGTAACTCTCTTGTACAGGATGTAACAGACAAAGATGAACAAAAGCATAAGATACAAATCTATCACGAAACAAAAACCTCCCACAGAGGAATTACAGAAAATACCGCCTCATTGAAAAGAAACCATTACTGGCCCAACATGGAAAAAGACATACAAGATTACATTAATGCCTGCGAAATCTGTCAACAGACAAAATACGAACGCAAGCCTTACAAAATAATCTTTAAACCCACTCCTATCGGTAATACATCGTTCGAACACATTTACATCGACGTATATTCCATTGAAAGACAAAAGTTCCTAACGATAATTGACAATTTTTCTAAGATGGCCCAAGCCTACCCAATCTTTGCGGAAACAGGTATCGAGATAACGCAAAACCTTATCAAGTACTTTAGCCATCACGGAATCCCTAAGAAGATCACTACCGATAACGGAACTTCATTTAAAAACCAGGTAGTTTTAGATCTTTGTACCCTTTATAAAATCGAAATCCACTTTGTCACCCCCTATAATCCCAATTCAAATTCTCCTATAGAGAGATTACATTCTACTTTACAGGAAAGTATAAGTAGTTTAAAGCTAAACAAACCCAGAACCGACATTTCAGAACTAATGGACATTGCTATATTAACATATAATAATAGCACACACTCGTCTCACGAATATACACCCTTCCAAATAATTAAAGGAAACCTGAACTACAAAACTCCTCTAGAACAGAACGAAAAAGAAATCCAAACGGA
>MU192059.1:0-12849 GCA_016904865.1 Pissodes strobi
GCTTCAAACGTGCATACTGAAACTAATAATTACTTCTATTTTCTGCCGAGAATAAGTGTTTCATAGATTCAAATCATGCAAACTTGCATACTGAAATTAATAGACATATTAAAATAAGTTTTTCTACTGCTATGTTTGTATAAAAATGATCAAAATTCTAATATTGTATTAAAATAACTAAATAAATATCAAATAGTATATTTAGAAAAAAAAGTGAATTTCAAACGAACCTAATGAGGATTATTATTTGTATATAAAACTAAAGAACAGCAGCACGCAGAACTATAATTATAGTTTCCTGCTCTCTTTACCTTCGAAAGCTTCTAGTTACTGGTTCAATTCGAATATTACCTTAAAACTAGGTGTAAAATATTGTCACGAAATGTTTTTTTACGGTGGTTGTCATGATTAAAAAGAATGACGGCGTCTATTGGTCAAAGGCTTAATGATGAAATATTAACAATGTCTATTGGGCAGGAACTTAATAATATTATATTATACCCGACTACTAAGTGCGCATGATTTCTTGATTTGGTATATTTTTGATTTGTTTATAAGTCTTTCGTCACTGTTTTATAAATGTAGTTTTTCTTATGAGTTTGTGTTGTGTTTTATTTAAGGTTGGTTTGCTCGTAAGACCACACGAATATGCCACTACACTTTTAACTACTTGACAGACTCTACTTAGAAAATCATCTTTCTCAGAACTTTGATAAATTTATCATAGATTCGACTTTTACTACTGCGGTTATGACGCCCCCAGACTTCGCGACCATGTGATCGAGCCAAGCCTAGGTTTAGATTAGGAGAAAAGGATTAGAACCTCAAGCGCCCATGTGGACAGCCTAGAAGCTGGTTAGAACCTCAACGCGCGCATGTGGACAACCAGGAGCTGAGTTTAGGTGAGAGACAAAAGTCTGCCGAACTGAAGGCTCGATAGCGTACTTATAATATTAAAGGTGCTGATCATTGCTTGCTTAAGGTTCATAATCGCTCTCGTTGACTGCTCGCGTTGTTTATAGATTGCCTTTAATGTTTATATAATAATTTCCAAGTTCAAGTTCAAACTTAGGACACGGTGATATTTATTAAGTAGCTTATGCATTTTAGTAGTACACACGTTCCCCCGCCCTCTAAACGTTGGTTCCAATGTTAATACGACCTCTATTGCTCTAAAAAAAACCTCAATTTGAGAAAGCCTGTCGCATATTACAGCTATCATATTATAGCTATACAATACAAAATATCATCAGATCCTTTGCTATTTCTTTCCTAGCCTCCACTGCAATCTAAGGCCTAGCAATGTTTGACATGCCTTAAAACCTTTTTTGAAGGTATCACACGTGAGAGTCTGCTGGGGGGACTAGTACGGACATCCACTGGTGCTTGGTATATACATGCAACAATAAGAAACTTATTTTTATAAATTGGCTTAATAATATTACAACTCTAATTCTAGATTTTCGAACTAACAAAATAGTTCGTAGATTTTATTCTTTTTTAGAATCATATACATTTGTTATCTATAACTTTCAAAAGACTATTGTTAACCATAGTTCCCTAATTTTAATTGCTATATACATAATATAAGACTTTATCAAACTTATTTATGTATAAAGACGGTCCTGTCTTCTAATAGTTTACCTATATTGAAGTTTACTCAACCTATTTCTACCACTATTATATTTACAAATGTTGATTAATTATATCCTATAAATTAAATAATTTTGATTAGTTTAGCTGTACATCTAACATTTCCTCACTTAAATACGGTCCTGTCTATGCAAATAATACTTAGTTATTTTTAATATTAATAGCATTTTATCTGACTCAGTTTTACGTGTTTACCTAAAAAATTTGCTGACTTGGTATAGCAAATTACTCAATTTATTATACTCGCCGACCTAGTTCAACATGCTGGCTTTGTTTATATATTAAATATCTTTGCAACTATCTATATCATATGCCTTTAAGAATCTTGTTCATGTTACTGCCTTGCAATACGATCTGGTTTTACTTTGATGATTTAATATTAATAATGATATTCAAACTACATTCAGATTATTATACTAAACTTAATGTAAATTAACTTAATAAAAGGAAACTATACGTTACTCTTGAGCTGCTCCTCTCTGTTTGGCTTTGAGGATAATAGATGGCGACCGTTTGGCTGGCCAGGCATCCTCTCTGGTTGGCTTTCCATCTAGTAGGTGGTGTCCTTGGTGGATTTTTCCTGATCTGTTGGACTAGTTGCGGACAGATGGCCCTCCTGGCGGATTGCTTCTGTGTATTTCCTGGTAGTTTGCGTTGTTTCGCGGATTGCTTGTTTACTCAAAGCCTGGCAGATGGTGCTCTCGGCGCGTCAAGTTGCCTGCTGTCATTTTCGGCTTTGCGCAGCCGTCTGTCGTGGTGGGCCCCTTGATCCTTGAAAGGTATGGCAAAATGGCGGCGGCTTGGCTGTCTTTCTTCTCACTGCATTGCCACTAACTAAAGGATACAACAAATTATAAGTATCGTGCATAATGTGTATGTGGTGATAATTACACTGAGAAAATGTGCCCCTCTTTGGTCGACTTGTGCAACTACTGTAGCCTGCAGATTTGCCCATTGATCTGGACTATGACATAGGCACGAGATTTTGACACTTCATAATTTTAAATATTATGAGCTGGCTCGATTTGACCAGAATTAGACTGGATTAGACTCTAAGGTTAGTTATTTTTCAATAATCCACTAGATTATTTAACTCGTGGTCCACTGCTGTTGAACTAACTTCGGCAAATTAAAATTTCTTTAACTTCTTTGTCTTCTAGGCATCTGTAGTCGAAGAAAGGAGAATCTTTTACCATTGCTTGGCTGAGTCCTCTGTAGGCTGGAATGAGTCCTGACTGGTCCTGGATTGCGGCCCATGCAGCACATTCTCAAGGTTATATATACGTTATTTACAATTTCTTACTGCTTTTTTATACACTTTATCTTTTTACACGTTTTCTCTTCATGACATTGCTTGTATATTTTAATTTATTTTATATACATTCGTTTCTATTCTAATTTTCTTATATTAGGTTTCCATATCTTAAGTTTTTCTTACTTTTAAGGTCCACTTTATTCTATGTATATCTATGATTATGATTACTTGACTAGCTATTTCATTATTTCCTTATCTATGCATGCTTCTACTTATCACATAAACATCTTCTGCTTTTATATTTCTTCTCACTTTACATAAACAATTTTTGCTTATATATTTCCTCAATTATTTCACTCTATGTATGCTTCTTCTATATTCTTCATGCTTTACATAAACATTTCCTGGTTATGTAACATTTCACCTGAGAACTATGCCCTTCTTGAGCTTCTATGGTACCAACATTTTTGCTTAGACTTCCTTGACCGTCAGTCAGCTACTTCAGTCCATATATGCTCAACTTTCCGATGCCCAAATTCTATGCTGGGACTTCCTCATTGAGATAATCTGTCGTTGCAGTCTTATTTAGGCCGGAGAACACTTTACTTTATAATTCTTCCTTGTATACACAATCATTCTTTCCTGTATATACCCTTGATTCACAGTTTCAAAGGCACCTCAGTTTTTCTGCTTTTCTCGATAACGATAATCATGCAACTGGTCCATTTACTTCTGCTTTACTATATTTGTATATCTTCACCTCTGATTCAGCTGTTTATTTTGCATACATAGTTTACTAGTTTTCTCACTAATATTCACCCTCCTATAGATTAACACTTGACACGACTTATTCTAGTTTCATTTGTTTTCATAAATCCTTCTATGTACTATACTGTATATAATGTCTATTTTATATTTAATATTTATATAATAATTTCCAAGTTCAAGTTCAAACTTAGGACAGGGTGATATTTATTTAGTAGCTTATGTATTTTAGTAGTTCACAATTTAAAGTTATAGTTTTAGCATAATTGAACTCTACCAACTAAAACTTACTAAAATTACCGTAACAGCATATAATAATGATAAATGGGATGCGCGAACTACATGTGGAGAAGTTTCTTAAGATTGAATGATGAGGATGACATTTCAAACGTCACCATTGCCAAAAAAGCTAAAAAATTAACTGCTAAAACCACAAGCAATGACAATGAATCACATTAGCGCAAATGTACCACATAAGATGATTATTGATATTGCAGTAAAGCAGCCCACGATCGAACAATACAAATCATTCTAAAGGGCTCGGATAATCCCGTGTTGCAGTTGCTCATTTAAATTCAAAGTCCTGCTCCAGAAACGCTGTCGGGTCGCATTTGCGATATTGCTATCCGTATTTTGCCGATTGAGATATATTTTAAGCTCGCTATTTATTTCAAGGACTGTTTGCGAAGTTTTTAGCGAGGTTAATCCATTTTATAGCTACTTTTAATGAAAGAAAGACGGTTAAGAAATGGCAATTTATTCGGCGATATCTAGTGAGTAGTGGCAGTAGTTCTCGATTAACTTCATTGTATATTTACGTTTTTCTGCCATTTTACGAACACGCTTACTCATTTTTTTATTTCATGGTCATAGGTTGTAAGATAAATTGTCATAGACGTTTATAGACAATCTATGTAGATGGTTTAGTTTAAGATTTTGAAGTACATTTTTAACATTAATTTCAAAATATTGGACATAAAAACATTTGTATCTCATAATATTAATCTTGCCCTCTAAATTTTTTTACTTCTGGCGTAAGATCTTAACGCCTGATAACGCTTTATTACCGTCAACAAAGCCATTTTTTCCTGCAGCATACGATACAATTCCACAAAGTCCTAAACCGCGCTTTCATTTATGTTTATTGTTTCAATTTGTATGATAAAGAAACGTCATTTTTGTTTCATTTTAATGAGCGCGATAATTGCAATTTACATTTTAACTGCCTAATAATCTGGCCGTCTATTCCGAGAGAGATTCAGGCTCCACCAACTTTAAATTGTTTTAATAAAAGCCGGTCTTTTCAATTGCAAGTTAAAATTTAAATTGCCAAAAGGAAAACAACTAATTATTAGCTGTTTTGAGTGCGATAAATTTAAATGCTCCTCTTTAATACTTTGTAGGCGACATCCGGAGTCAGGGGTCAGGTAATTTTCTGATGTTTTGTTCAAAAATAGACGTACGCCATGATTTGTACACAAATTTAAATTATTAAATTAGGGACCTAGTTTAAAGCTCCAGTTGTTTATTAGTCTTGTTTAATCATCTACGAGCACGAACGTTATAAAAGAGAGAATTATTTAGAGCGTAATATGCAGGAATCTTCTAAAGCCAAACCCTGAAAGAACGGCATAAAGTCTCTCGGATGTTTAATTAATAAAACATCTGAGAGCAGAATAAATTTGGGATAAAGACACGAAGAGTTTTCTAATTATTCTTCCCTCGTAAGTTAATATTTAATTTTATCGTGGAACGTCGTAAATTTGGCAAAACAATTTATAATTTTGATGAAAAATTAGCCCGTCGGGATTCCGGCATTGCAGCCAGTGTATTAAAACGGTAACAGGATGGCGGGTTATGTCTCTTATTGGAAGGGACGTATTTTTAATAACTTAGTTCAAGGCGTTTGGAAGACAATAAATAAACTTGCAGTTTGCAGTGATCAAAAAATTTCAACGCCCAAGCAGATGATCATGTTTACCATATAAAGAGATCAAAGCGACGTTGTACTATGGAATGAAAATGCTGATATCCGTTTCGATGATTAATTAGATACCTAATATGAGTTGCCAATATTTAAATCAAAAGAAAATATATTGCTGGCAATTTAAATTTAATTTTTTAAACTTACAATGCAAATTTTTGCAATCACTTGAGTAGGAGATTATAGCCGTAACTAAATCTCCTACACCACCTGTTATATGAACGCGGGACCTTGATTTCTCCAAGAATGATTTAACCTTAAGATAACTTGGCCTTCGAGGTCGCCAGAATATTGGGTGCCTTTGCCCTTGACTAACGCAGGTATGACAATTTGCAGCGCCATCAAAGGGATTCATGTGTAAATAGAGTACTAGAAAGTGCACCCCCAAAAAACATCTGCCCATAAATATAGTTGCTTCAGCGTCGAATACCCATGCCTGTTCTGAGGTATACAATAAGAAAATTGAAAATTTAACGAAGAAATTTCATATTCATCAGCGTTCTACATATAGATCCAAAAATACTGCTATAGTAGAGAGAGTAACTAAAACGCTGAAAAATCGTTTGCATAAATAATTTTCAGCATATAGATGGTTGTCGCTTTTACCAAAAGTTACACAAACATTTAATCAAACTATTCACCGTACAATTAATGAATGATCTTGGGGGTATTAGTACACTGCGACCTCTATCTTTGGTGCTTCCGTTGATGTGATTCTCAATCAGAGTACCGCATCCAGCATCAGTGGTTTGATAAAAGCAAGGAGGCTGGATGTTTTTATGGATGGAAGTTCCTCATGTGAACGGTTTTTATCAGCACAAGGCAATTCATAAGTACACCTGGAAACAACCAAAGAAAAAACTAAGATCCAAAATTGACTATTTTATTCAACCTCAGAATACAAGACTCCAAACAAATGACGTGAGGGTCTATCGTATCGCTGAATGCGGGTCTGATCATTACATGGTGGTAGCAAAGATTGTCATACACTACAAAAGAACAAGAAACCAGAACGAGACGAAGGATGAGGAAGTTTCCGAACTAGAAAATTTAAAATATAACATCGATGGCCTAAAACAAGAATCAGTACAGTTTCTTTACAAGCTAAGACTAACATCAAAATGAACAGGTTTAAGCAGAAGGGAAACAGCTGAAGCACAATATCAGAATGTTAAAGAATGCGTTCAACAGGCCTCGAAAGAAGTTCTAGAGTTTAAGGAAACAACCCAGCATGAAAATCCGGACTGGTGGTGTAAAGAAATAGAAAGAGGGGTGAACGATAAGAAGAAAGCGTACCAAACATGGCTTACCACAAAAGACACAGAAGACAGGAAAGTATACATTAGACTGAACAGAGAAATAAAGAGAATAGTTACCAAAAGAAAAAACGAAATGTGGAAGCAAAAATGTGAAGAGGTGGAAAGGTACTTGGGAGAAACTAGAGTCAGTCAGGCTTGGAAATTTATAAAAAACCTTAGAAACGAGAGGAAAGACGAAGGAAATATTAACTTGCGGAAGAAATAAGAAAAGAGCTAAAGGAAATGAAGAACGGAAAAGCTTCAGGGCCGGGAAACATTCCCATCGAGTTGGTGAAATATGGGACAGATTCTCTATTGGAGGCACTAGCAGAGCTTTTCAATAAGTGCCTGAGTGAAGGCCAAGATATTCCGAGAGAATGGAATATAGCTTACATTAACTCGATATATAAAAAAGGACATAGGAAAGAGTGTGGACATTATAGACGTATCAGTGTAACCAGCTCGATGGGACGGTTATATGGTCGTATACTAAAGAGAAGAATTGAAGCTCAATATATGGAAATGAAAGAACAGGGTGGTTTTCGAGCGGGAAGATCCTGCAATGACAATATCTTTACCCCTCAACAACTAATAGAAAAACGGACAGCTCGAAACCTCTCAACACATCTCGTTTTTATAGACCTGGAAAAGGCGTACGATACTGTTCCTCTTAAACTTTTATTTAAGGTTTTGTCGAGGACGGACCTTGGTAAAACATATATAAGAGCATTGCAGAATATGTACAGCAAAGCAGAGTTAAGACAGGAAATACTCTTTCAAAACCATTTAATATCACGAAGGGTCTAAAGCAAGGATACTGTCAAAATATACATCCAAGAAGCATTGTGCAAGTGGAGACAGAAATGTTCAGGAATGGGTATAAAAATCAATAATCACTGTTTGACGACACTGTTCTTCACGGATGACCAGGTAATAATGGCTAGCTGCGAAGAAGATGCAGATTACATGCTTAGGAAACTACATGAAGAATACGAAAAATAGGGTATGAGTATGAACATGACAAAAACGGAGTATATGCGAGTAGGAGAGGGGGACGAAGATCAAGATTGCGAATTGCGAAAAATAAAAAAGTGCGAAGAATATAAATATTTGGGAAGCCTAATCTCGAATAAAGGATCTTTAGAACGTGACACAAAACTCAAAGCGCAACAGGGTCAGAGAACGATACATATCCTCAATGCATTACTTTGGTCCAATCAAATTAGTTTAAGAACTAAGATGACAATCTACACAGCAGTTGTAGAGCCTATCCTAACGTATGGGGCAGAATGCTGGCAAATGACAGAAAAGACAAAAAGAAAGCTAGACGGTGTGGAGATGGCCTACCTAAGAAGAGCCTATCGCATATCAAGGAGAGAGCACATTCCAAATAATGAAATCAGACGGAGAACAAATAGAATTCATAAAACCTAAGAAAGAATAGAAACTCGACAGTTAATATTGTATAGGCACTAAACAGAAGGCTGTTTTGAAACATCGTGTGAAAAACGGTGTGATAACAGTTTTATTTTAAAAGGTAGGTTCGACCCATGTGCTTTTTAGTAGATGGTTAAAAAAACGTTTGTCATTTCACCAGGGTCCTTCCGAGGAACTGATGCCCATTTATCCTGGGGAATTCCTTCGTTGAGCAGGAAGTGGACAAAGCCGAGAGTTTTGTGGAGAAAGTGATCTTCCCAGCTGAGAGGTTCACCTAGCTCGTCCAACTACACTAGAGTCCAGTCCAGTAGCTTTTCACATACGGAAGGCTAAAGGTATCTGCGAGTCCTGGTAGGGTCTATTTAAATTATTAAGTGTTAGCCCTACCTGTATCTATAATTTAGTTGTTGTTCTATCGTGCTAATACGTTGAATTTGCCTAGTGAGGACTCTAAAGACAATTTTCGAGAAGTATATTCTATAATATCAGTCTTGAACTGAATACTGAGGTTCAGTTTTCTAACCTTATCTAGTGTTATTTTCTTTTGTAATAGACAGTCCTCTAAAGCACCTATCAACCTTTTATAGCTTTCAAAAATATGCTATAAAATTAGGTAGTCTAGGTTAATAATGCTAAGTATATTGTATCTGCTTGTCAAACCCATGGCAGAAAATATTATTAAAACTATTTAAACCTTACTATTAAACGTTTCGCCTTGATATCGGTAGAATTGAGCTCACCTCTCCTTACTTGGTGCGGCTATATTTATTTCTATTTATTTTATTCAGTAAATACCTTTTAGTTTAGCATTTTGAAGACATTTTAGAAGTCTTCTTTATTTCAGCTGCCAAGGGAATAAGCTAAGCGTAGTTTAGTGGATTTTCATCCCCTTATCTTAACATATAAAATGTTTCATATTTAAGCAATAGTAACTGGGTAATATTAAAATATTCTTTTAAAGATAACTCCTCTCGTTAAGTAGTATCGAGGTAATTTATTGAGAATTTTTATATAGTAATTAGTACTGTTAAGTTATTGATCAGAAACTTGCTAAAGTATCATAACTAGTGCTACTTTTCGATTTAAAGAATAATCGCAGTGAGTACCAGACCTAAATCGTATTATTGATACTTGATTATTGTAATTTCTAGTGTTAGAGTGTCAAGATGAAATTTGATTACCATAGCAATTAATATAATTGTAATTTGAACATTAATTACCACCTGTAGCATAAATAGGTCAGCTTAAGTGACCTTCCATAAATTCTTTTAGCATAATATTGACCATCAATAATCAGAAAATCCTCTAAATTTTAAGAAAGTAGATTGTTCTACCCAAGCATTATTTTTTTAATAAACTGGTTGTTTGTATTCCTAGTGTTTATTTTGGAAACTGCATTTAGTCTATAATTCAATCTCATTCTCATTTTGTTTACGCTTTTTCACAGGGTATTTTTTCTAAATTTTGTTATCCGATTTTCAGACAGATATAATTTTTAAAAAATTTCTTGCAGTAAAAATTTAGTGGCCCCGCTCTAACTGCCATAAACTACTTTAACCTACGCCTTTAAAAAGAACAAAACTACAAACGGCTGAGTGAGTCAGGCATATGGAGCAGCTGAATGAGCAATTAGTGAAAAAAGCTAACTACAACGTTGCAGATACATCTAATGTCTAATAATAATCTAAAAGTTGTACTTAAAGCTCAGTGATAAGTATGTATGTGCGTATAAGTGTGTATAATATAAATATAGAGCGTTTTTGAAAAATGATATACGCCATCATGATCCACTCAATTCTTTAAAATAGGAAGGTCAATATTACGAACCGCCAACATACCTCTGTCCCATGAGAGTCAACTTATAACATGGTGCTTTATGAGGCTGAATTACAAAAAAATCAAAAACCAAGATGTGTATCTATTTGAGAAGATTCTTCGACGTCGAAGAAAGGACTTAACAGACCAGTAACGGGATTGGGTTTTCCGGATTTCATCACTTATGGATTAATGTAACAAATCTTTGTAGATATATTCTATATTGTTATGGAAGATTCATGTTTGTCAGAGAAATTGTTGAACAGATATTTCTCCACCTCAGTTAGATTTCTGAATAAGGCCGCTTCGGCTATAGCCCCAGGGTGTAAATAACGAAGCTGAAAGACGTAAAAGAACTGAAAAATGCTCGAGGTTTCGATGAACAAATCTGCATCTGCTGACAAGTACAAAGTGTTAATGCATTGTTCTAACTGCATTTGCTAACCATTTTCATTTTTAAATGTCTGAGGCAACAATTTGTCGAAATAACAAAACTTGAAAAATTCGAAAAACTATCACCTTTCAATTAATATAATTTTTAATTTTTTAACTTCAACATCCAAAGCAACGAACATTTCTAAACATTTCCACCTATCTTCTGACACTTGTTCACGTAACAACTTACATCTTTAGTGATATCCGCATTCATTTCATGCACGATCTTCTTCATTATATCAATATAATATTTATTCAATATATTAGTAAAAGCCTGTCGCAGCTAATGAATTTTTTGATTTACATATCGCTTGGTGGTTGCATCAGGAATATCTGTTGGTTAAGACACCTTGGTTAATCATCTCTGTTGGTGATCACAGTCGCCATTGGATGTAAGCCTGTAACCTATCCCAGGCAAGCCGCTTACTAACCCATAATTTGTTTTGGTTCGTTGGTGACCAAATTCATCAATCATATTGTTAATCGGAGTCATTTTAAACTTATACCAAGATATTTCCTCTAAAAATGATATATTTATATAAAAAACACCGATCTAATATATATAGTTATTACAATGTCCACATGGCAATAAATATTTGTTTCTTATTAACTTTTCTCTCCAGTAGCGCGCTGATGTCTCTTCTAGATCTTTAACCCCTAACCCAAACTAACCCAAACTACTACTTCCAAAATAAATTTCGCAACTACTACTGATGGGTCAGTATGACCCACTGTTATATTTATTCAAATTAAAGTATAAGAAGAAAAATATATATTCTGGAACATCAAAACTAAAAACATTTCACATAAAAAAAAACTACTTAGCGCAGTTCGGACAAATTTTAACTAAACATTGTTGGCAAATATATTTTTTACAATTATTGCGAACCGAATTCGTTTTACGGTCTTTTGTCCACGGGCATATGGCACATCTTCTTCGTTTGGACGTTGTTTCATCTGTAACAGGTGCTGGTGGTTCTGGAATCTGAGTGTGAAATATATTGGCGCCCATTTCTCGAAGCTTACGAGGTACTTTTGTGTTTACTAGTCTTTTTGTGACAAAGGGCTTGCACAGCGCACAGTCACTTTAGAAATTCATAGCGCGGCATTTTTTGATCACCAGATGCATGCTTATATAAAACATAGCTATTGACTCCAGTAACATTCAATATAGCGTGAAATAATGCCATTGGCCAACGTCTTGGTCTGCGCGAAATAGAATAATTCGGGCATTTTTCGTCAAGAGCATCAACCCCTGCTTTGGTCCCATTGTAATATTGGATAATATCGGGTTTCATTGAAATTTCATCTATTTTATTATCGTGGTGCATACTTGATAATAATATAACTGCTTTATTTGTTTTTGGGACAAATGACCCATGGTGATCTCTGGAGTAAAACCAAATAATGAACTTTGAGGTTGTCGCTTACGGCTGGGTTGAAATTCTGGTGGTATTTGCCGCTTGTTTTTTTTAGAGTCCCTACATAAGTAAGCTTATTATTCAGCAGCTCATTGACTATTTCGATTGAAGAGTACCAATTGTCGGCAGTCACATTTCGATTGGTACCTGTTATGTGCTTTGTCAAACGAAGCACAACTTCCGAAGAATTGGAAAAATGTTTCACTCTTGATGCTTGATCTCCAGTTGGCGCACCTCTATAAACTTCAGCATTCAGCATATAGTGGGTTTTTGAATCTGCCAGGATTTGTACTTTTAACCCATATTTGGTTGGTTTGCTAGGGATGTACATCCGGAATCCACATCTACATCTAAAAGTTACATTATCACCAGGGTTATACATTTTTTCAGCGTTATCCACAAATGTATGGAATACTTCTGAAATCGCTGCCAATTTGTCCAATTTTACTCTTTCTTTCCTCGTAAGTGAATTATCGAAGAGTAAATAACAAAGCAAGAAGGAAAATCTAGCAAGGCTCATTGTAGCTCTAAAAATATCTCTTTCTGTTCCATCAGTACACCACATTGACGTTAGATCCTCATGGCCGGACTTGAATAAGCCTTGTAGGTACAACAAACCAACAAATGCTTTTAGTTCATCTACACTTGTTCTGTCTATAAAAGTTGGCTTGAACTTCCTTCGGGCTACCCTACGTCTTTTGAAAGATCTATATTTTGATTGCAATAGTTCTATTTTTTGATTTGTAAATGTACAAATTATAATTAGGATCTTATCATTTATAAGTA
>MU192059.1:17849-31624 GCA_016904865.1 Pissodes strobi
AGTGGTGGGTATAAGTGAATGAAAACATAGTCTAGTCACGTAGAAATGATAGATTATAAGTGCTTTTAAATAAAAATAAAGTTGTAATAATATTACGAACAAAGCACTAGACGCTGCATTTCCTCCTCCACCCAATCCGATGATCACACATCAGCAAATATTTTAAGGGAGAAAACTCGGATTAAGAACTTATTGCGAGTGAAGTGGTGGGTATAAGTGAATGAAAACATAGTCTAACGATTTCTAGTCAAGTAGAAATAATAGATTATAAGGGCTTTTAAAGAAAAATCAAGCTGTAATAATACACTGCTGATCAATTGTGTGGCACTAACGTAAAATATAGGTTAAACTTAAATTCAATTATCTCTAGAAATATTTGACCGATCTTATCGCGGTTTCCAGATTCTTAAAAAGAAAATGTTTGAAAATTAAATTCCTACACCCATCTACATCAACATCATCATATGTCTATAATACAGGAAGTTTTAAATTTAACACATTTTATTTAGAAATTTTTAAACGTTGCCAAATTTACGGCCGTTAATTTTTTTACAATTTTTTACTAAAATTAGTTTTGCTGGGCTTTTATACCCGAACGTTTTCGACGATATTGCTCTGCGGATGACAAATCAAAAAATACGAGGGTTCATTTAAAAATTGCCTTTATTGCGCATTTACTTGCTTAAAAGTACGAAACTTTCAGTATTGTACCATAATATTTAGAATTTCTTATTTTTATATGATGGATTTTATGATAATTAGAGCATTGTCATATATAGGGTTGAACAACATTTCTTATTTTTGGCAAAAATCCTCAAAATGCGATATAACGGAAAAAACATTTAACTTCCAAACTCAGATTTAAAAATGGTGCAAAGTGAGTTCTGAAATAAATATTTCCATGGTAACGCTCATGACATACAATAATGGTAGGTATATTTATCATAAATGGTAATTTTTGCTGGAGTCAATATTGTCTAAAAGTATAAAATGCCAGCTCCAAAATTAGGTTCGAACGAAATTCAAAACGTGGTGCGTTTATACTCGACGCGCCGAACAGATTCACTAAACGCGGAAATAATTCGTCTAATTTTATGATTGAATCTAACCATTGTTTTATTTTTTTCTTGTCCATAATACAACAAATACAAATAGAATGTCTTATCAAAGTCCCTACGTTTGGAATGACAAAATAAGACGAGTTATTGAATTATTGTTTCCGTGATTAGTGAATCTGTTCGGCGCGTCGAGTATAGTATTGGATGGAATGAGTCACGAAGGTGTAGCCAGTCCATACAATGTTCATCGCAGCACCATTACGAAAGCAATGCGAAGATTAAGGCAGCATGGAAGCGCTAATTACAGGCATAGCGGCGGCATAGGCAGGCCCAGGATATTAAGTAATCGTCAAGTTCGATATGTAACGATCTTAGCCCGTAGAAATAGGACTACAGTTGTTTTATCATATTTGTTAATTGTTATTGTAAATTTTCCTAAATATAAGAAACGTTGTTCAACCCTGTATATGGCAATGCGTTAATTATCATAAAATACATCATATAAAAACAAGGAATACCAAAAATTATAGTACAATGCAGAAAGTTTCGTACTTTCAAGCAAGTAAATTCGCAATAAATGCAATTTTTAAATAAACCCTCGTATTTTTTGATTTGTTGTCCGCAGAACAATATTGTCAAAAACGTCCCGGTATAAGAGCCCAGAAAAACTAATATTAGCAAAAAACTGTAAAAAAATTGACGTCTGTAAATTTGGCAACGTTTAAAAATTTATAAATAATATGTGGTAAATTTAAAACTCCCTGTATTATAGACATATGATGATGTTGAGGTAGATGGGAGTAAGAATCCCGTTTTCAAACATTTTCTTTTTAAGAATCTGTTAACGGCGATAAGATCGGTCAAATATTTGGAGAGATAATTGAATTTAAGTTTAACCTATATTTTGCCTTGGTGCCACGCAATTGATCAGCAGTGTATTACACGAACAAAGCACTACATGCTGCGTTTACCTCCTCCACCTAATCCGATGATCATTCATTTGAACTGCTTTTACTTTCACTATTTCCTAATTTAAAACATTATCGCGCAACTTAAAAGTAGTTACGTAACTAACCGTTTTCTTACCCAACTTGTGATTATGTGCAGCTAAATAATTAGTTACAGCAATTGTTCGGATAAAAAAATAATATGATCAGAGTTCGAATAATGAATGAAGACTTCAGACCTCTGAACTCAGAGTTTTAACTTTGAATTTGAACTTGAAACTTCGAATTCAGCTGCCAGAAATTTGAAGATTTCAAAGCTTAGTATAAATTCAGGTGTTATGGCCGAAATTTAATTATCGTTATACATCACATTGACAATTATTACCAAATTATTCAAATTTAAAGTCAGCGTTTCAAGACTCTCAGACTCTAATTTCCGAAATTAGGTTTTGAAGTTTAAGTTGCCTGAATTCAGACCCCAAACGATAAATTCAAACTTTAATATTTGAATTCGAACCAAAAGCTATGAATTAATATTTCTGAGTCTAAATTCAAACTTAAGTCTGAATGGAAAAAGCTTGAACACATAATCAATTGAAATGTTCCACTCTGACCTTAGAATTCGAATTCAGAAAGTTTTCTGAATTAACTTTTAACCCAAACTAACCAGTCGATGTTCTTGTATCTAGTTCTCCTAATTTTTAATGTCTTTGATTACTAAGCAGACGTAATTTTTTATTAGAGAGGATGATTAATTCGGAGGTACTTACAGGCATTTTTTGTGTTTTTAAGGTTATAAGTGAAAATTTATAGTAATCTTCGTGAAAAGTGGCAGCTTATTTTATATGGATTAATTTCTAAACCCTGAATTCAACTCAGACCTCAAACTCTGAATCCAGACTGTAAATTCTATATTTGGACTTAAAAACCTGAATTGAAACAGTTAGAATCTGATGATAATACTTTTAAGTTAACACCCTGAACTCAGAATTTATTCTCAAATTCAGACAGTTTTATAACTACTAGTAGTAGTAGCTTGTCCAAAATTTTGTATTAAATTATTTTAATTCGTATTTTCTTTATTTGTTATTATTCTGAATTTGCTATTCTTTATAATACCTTTGTATATAGATGGGTATGTTAGAGTATGAGTTTAAAGTTTAAAATATGAATATGAGACAAATCACTGAATTCAGATTTAAATTTCTGATCTCAGACGCTAAATTATAAGAAGTTCAAAATTTAAAAGTCCTGAATTTAATTATCATAATAAAAGTAATAAAAGTCTTCGCAGTAGCCCGTCTGAGACTTCGTATTATATTATCTTAATTTTTATTTTATTTATGTGTCAATATTTTTAATTTAATATTTTACACTTTTGAGTAATGTAGACTAAATTTATTGGTTACGGTCTGAGCTTAAAGCTTAAAATAGAAATAAAGACAAATCTCTGAATTTAGACTTATGAGTCTGAATTTACATTTTTAACTGTGATTTCAGACGCTAGGCTCTAAGGACTTTACAACTCAAGCTTCAAAATTTCGAATTTAGAATGTTGTATAATTACAATTTAAATATCGTAATACACACGACTTCGCAATAGTTCGTCTAGGACTTTGTATTAAACTATTTTAATTTTTATTTTCTGGATTTGTTATTATTCTGATTTTGCTATTATTTATATTACCTTTGTATATAGATTTGTATATTACAGCATGAGTTTAACGTTTAAAATATGAATAAAGACAAATTACTAAATTCTGAATTCAGACGCTAGATTACAAGAAATTCAAAATTCAGACTTTTTAGTTCAGAATTTAATTATCATAATAAAAAGTCTTCGCAGTAGCCCGTCTGAGACTTCATATTAAACTATCTAAATTTTTATTTTATTTATTTTCCATATTTAATATTCTAATAATAATAAATAAATTTATAGGTTACAGTCTGAGCTTAAAGCTTAAAATAGGAATATAGACAATTATATGAATTTAGACTTAGGAATCTGATTTTACATTTTTAACTATGAATTCAGACGCTAGACTCTAAGGAGTTCAAAATTCAGGCTTCAAAATTTCGAATTCAGATAGTTTTATGATTACGATTTAAATATCATAATAAACAAGACTTCACAATAGTTCGTCTAGGACTTTGAATTAAACCCTTTTAATTTTTATTTTCTTTATTTGCTAATATTCTAAATTTGTTTTTCTTTATAATACCTTTGTATAAAGATCTGTATGTGACAGTATGATTTTAAAGTTTAAAATATGAATGAAGACCAATCACTGAATTCAGATTTAAAATTATGATCTCAGACGCTAAATTAAAAGAAGTTCAAAATTCAGACTTTAATTCCTGAATTTAATTGTCATAATAAAAAAGTCTTCGCAGTAGCTTGTCTGAGACTTCGTATTAAATTATTTTAATTTTTATTTTATTTATGTGTCAATATTTTGAATTTAATATTCTACACTTTTGAGTAACCTAGACTAAATCTATAGAGCTTAAAGCTTAAAATAGGAATAAATACAAATCTATGAATTTAGACTTAGGAGACTGAATTTACATTTTTTACTATGTATTCAGACGCTCGACTCTAGGAGTTCAAAATTCAGGCTTCAAAGTTTCGAATTCAGAAACTTTTATGATTACGATTTAAATGTCGTAATAAACAAGATTTCGCAGTAGTTCGTCTAGGACTTTGTATTAAACTATTTTAATTTTTATTTTCTTTATTTGTTGTTATTCTGATTTTGCTATTCTATTATAATACCATTACGTATAGGTTTGTATGTTACAGTATGAGTTTAATGTTTAAAATATAAATGAAGACAAAATGCAAATCACTGAATTCATATTTAGAATTCTGAATTCAGATGCTAGATTACAAGAAGTTCAAAACTCAGGCTTTAAAGTTCTTAATTTGATTATCATAATAAGAAAGAAGTCTTCGCAGTAGGTACACCTTCTGAGACTTCGTATTAAATTATCTTAATTTTTATTTTATTTATGTGTCAATATTTTGGATTTAATATTCTACACTTTTGAGTAACGTAGACTAAATTTATAGATTACAGTCTGAGCTTAAAGCTTAAAATGGGAATAAAGACAAAACTCTGAATTTAGAGTTAGGAGTCTGAATTTACATTTTTAACTTTGGAGTCAGAAGCAAGACCATAAGGAGTTCAAAATTCAGGCTTCAAAGTCTCGAATTCAAAAAGTTTTATGATTATGATTTAATTGTCATAATAAACAAGACTTCGAAGTCTGCCTTGAAAGTTTAGAATATGGCTGGAGACAGATCCCCTAATTTACACTTAGGAGTCTCAATTTAGATTTTAAACTTTGAATTCAGACGCTAGATTCTAAGGGGATCAAAATTCAGGCTTAAAAGTCTGGAATTCAGAAAAGTTTAGATATATGATTTAATTATCATTATGATCAAAACTTCGTAGTAGCCCGTCTAGAACTTTGTATTAAAATATTTTAATTTTTATTTTTTTCTTCGGTAATATTCTGAATTTGCTATTCTTTGTAATATCATTGAGCAAGGCTGGTTAAATTTGTATGCTATGGTCTGATCTGAAAGTTTAAAATAGGAATGAAGACACAGTTCTGAATTTAGATTTATGAGCCTAAATTTATATTCTATCTCTGAATTAAGAGCTATATTTTAAGGAGTTCCAAATTCAGCATCTCGATTTATTTTCTTTATTTGTTTACCATTCTCTCTAATAAATTTGAGTAAAGTAGAGTAAACTTGTGTTTTACAGCCACAGATTAAAGTTTTAAATACGAACAAACGCAAATCTCCGAATTTAGATTCTTAACTCTGAATTCTAACCCAAACTAACCTAAACTCTAAGGAGTTTAAAATTTTGAATTCAAAGTTTCGAATTCAGAATGTTTTATTATTACGATTTCATTATCGTAATAAACAAGACTTCGTAGTAGTTCATTTACTACTTTGTATTGAAATATTTTAGATTTTATTTTCTCTATTTGCTACTATTGTGAATTTGCTATTCTTTATAATACTTTGAAAAGTAAACTAACTTTGTATGTTACAGTTTGAGCTTAAAGTTTAAAATATGAATGAGGACTAATCTGTGAACTAAACTTAAGAATTTGAATTCAGATTTTATGCTCTAAATTCAAAAGTTAGATTTTAAGGAGTTCAAAATTCAGATTTCCAGGTTTCGAATTCAGGAATTTTGTTGACTATGATTTAATTAACATTATAATTGAGACTTCACTCTAGCCCACCTGAGGCTTTGTATTCAATTATTTTAATTTTTATTTTCTTTATTTCTTAATATTTTTATTATCAAATTCTTTATAATATCTTTGAGTAAAGTAGACTAAATTTGAATGTTACTGTCTGAGTTTAAAATCTAAAATACGAATAAAGACAAATTTCTGAATTTAGACTTAGGAGTCTGAATTTAGATTTTTAGCTCTTAATTCAGCAGTAAAAAATTCTAAGACTTTGTATTAATTTATTTTAATCCTTAATTTCTTTCGTTTTTTATATTCTAAATTTGATATTTTTCATAATACTTTTGAGTAGATCTGATTACATTGGCACGTTACAGTCTGAGAATGAAGACCAATCTATTTAGACTTAGGAGTCCGAATTCAGATTTTAAACTCCAAATTCAGTCGTCAGAGTCTTTAACTAATGAATGCAGTATATGAAGTTTGAATTTAGACTAACCCAAATTAAGATAAAAAAAATTAGGAAGTTTTATCGTTGAAAGTTAAGCTTTTCCTGTAGGTTTGTTTGAAGAAGTTTGCCCCATGTAAAACGATTTATTAAATGTTTAAATTATGCAGGGTGATTTAAAAACATATATGAGCAATACTCATGTCCCCGAGAGATTGCTTAACCTTTCTGGGACACTTTGTATAAATTCAATATGGGCCTATCGTTGGAATTATCGCTATTTTTGCATTACACGATTCGAAAACCCCATACACTCCGGAGCAATATAAAAAACAATAAAGAGGCGCTCACCCGGAGCGTAAAAACGCATCGAGCCCGGTTCGTCCCCCGACTAAAACATGCAAATGCGAGTCAAGCAAATGTTAATTTAATGTGTTTTAATCGAGCGCGCGCAAAAAAATAAATGACACGAAAAAATGTTAATGGAGTGCCGCCATTAGAGTGTGTCCCCCGTGACCAAATTAATTGTCTGCGCGTACGAGAGTCAGAATTATGTGTATCATTTAACAGGAGCGACTCGGACGTCGTGCTGACCGCGGTTCCAAATTAAAACGGCCACGATGCGAAAGGATGATTGATGCTCTGTGCTGCAGGGATCTTCCAAATGATAGGAGTTTCACTGATGAACTGTCGCGTTCGAAATTCGATTTCGCGCGGGAGTTTGCTATTCATCGAGCGAGCCTCGGGACCATGAACAGTACCGCACTGGCCGCATTCAAGGCTTGTATTCTTTGTACTATCAGGAATAAATGAAACACCTTTGACCACGACATGTTATTGTTCAAACTCGACGCATCTAGTTTATTAGTTTGGGTTAGTTTGGGTTATATAATACACAGCTATCAGCTCAATCCTAGTGATCCCTAGTCTCCCTACTTGTTTCAAACCACTATCCTTAACTCGCACTCTAGTCGTTTTTTGCTGTTTGGGTTACGATAAGGATCATGGGAAACAGCGAAAAACAGTCAAAACAGCAAAAAATCAGCAAAAAAACAGCAAAACGAATAGAGTGCGAGTTAAGTAGGATGACAATGGTTTGAAACAGGTAGGGGGACTAGGGATCACTAGGATTGAGCTGATAGCTATGTATTATAGCTACTGATGGGCATATATAATATGTCTTAAAATAAATCGCAATTAGTTGCCCCAATTTTACAGGTCGCTACACTGCACATATCCATGGTTGCCATCTTAATATAAAGTTTAGGTAAGTAGACTAGAAGCAGAAAAATAATTTCATAAAATACTTAAATTTGAATAGCCTTGATCATAAGTGTTCCCTTACAGTGTTGCCGCATGCCTGCAAAGTTGGCTTCCTCAATATAATATTCGTATGAATAGACCAGAAGTTGAAAATATTTTCTTAATTTTTTAAGAGCCTGGAAGCTAATCAAATTTAGGAGACACGCGATTTTAGCGATTTCTTTAAATCAGTTGAAAAATTCCCTAAAAAACGAAAGTTGGACAAAATGCAAAAGTTTAAAAAACGACGAAGCAGTGTGTTTTACAGGATTGCCAAATGTATCAAAAAATCTAAAATGGCAACCTTAATATAATGTTTATATAGGTAAGTATACTAGAAGTAGTGCAAAATAATTAAATTATAATAGCCTGGGTCATAAGTGTTTCTTTACAATGTTGTCACATGCCTAAAAAGTTGGCATCCTTAATATAATATTCGTATAAGTAGACCAGACTGGAACATAATTTTCTTAATTTTTAAGGGCCTGGAAGCCAATCAAATTTAGAAGCCACACGATTTCAGCGGTTTCTTTAAATTAATTGAAAAATTCCCCAAAAAACGAAAGTTGGACAAAATGCAAAAGTTCAAAAAACGACGAAGCAGTGTGTTTTACAGGATTGCCAAATGTATCAAAAAATCTAAAATGGCAACCTTAATATAATGTTTGTATAGGTAAGTATACTAGAAGTAGTGCAAAATAATTAAATTATAATAGCCTGGGTCATAAGTGTTTCTTTACAATGTTGTCACATGCCTAAAAAGTTGGCATCCTTAATATAATATTCGTATAAGTAGACCAGACGTGGAACATAATTTTCTTAATTTTTAAGGGCCTGGAAGCCAATCAAATTTAGAAGCCACACGATTTCAGCGGTTTCTTTAAATTAATTGAAAAATTCCCCAAAAAACGAAAGTTAGAAAAAATGCAAAAGTTTTAAAAACGACAAAAAAGCAATCACGAAGCAGTGTGATTTTATAGTGTTGCTAAATGTATCAAAAAATCTAAGATGGCATCCTTAATATAATGTTGTAATATATTATGTAAGTAGACTAGAAGTAGTGCAAAATAATTTCTTAAAATACTTATATTTTAATAGCCTGGGTCACAATGGTGCCACATGCCTGAAAAGTTGGTAGCCTTAATAATATTCGTATAAGTAGACCAAAAGTGGAAAATAATTTTCTTAATTTCTTAAGAGCCTGGAGGGCCTGGATGCCGATTAAATGTAAAAGACACACGATCTTAGGGGTTTCTTTAAATCAATTGAACAAGCAGTCGCGAAGCACTGAAGCAGTGTATTTTTACAGTGTTGCCAAATGTATTAGCAAATCTATGATGTCGTCCTTAAGGGTAAATTCTGAGATTTATTTCCATTCATATTTTAAACTTTCAATTCAGACTGTAACATACAAATTTAGTCTAATTTATTCAAAGTATCATAAAGAATAACAAATTCAGAATAATAACAAATAAAGAAAATAAAAATAAATATAGTTTATTACAAAGTCTTAAACGAACTACTGGGAAGTTTAGTTTATTACGATATTTAAATCGTAATCACAAAACTTTCTGAATGCGAAACTTTGAAGCCAGAATTTTGAACTCCTTAAAGTCTAGGCTCTGAATTCAGCGTGTACATTCGGAGATATGTCTTCTTTCATATTTTAAACTTTCAACTCAGACTGTGACATAAAAAATTAGTCTACTTTTTTCATAGGTATTATAAAGAATAACAAATTCAGAATAATAACAAATAAAGAAAATACAAATTAAAAGCATTTAATACAAAGTCTTAGACGAACTACTGGGAAGTCTGACTTATTACGATATTTAAATCGTAATCATAAAATTTTCTAAATTTGAAACTTTGAAGTCTGAATTTTGAACTCCTTAGAGTCTCGGGATAGTTAAATATCTAAATTCAGACAACTAAGTCTAAATTCAGAGATTTGCCTTTGTGGGATTTTAAGCTTTGAACTATGGCTGCAACCTACAAATTTAGTCTACTTTATTCAAAAGTATTATGAAGAATATTAAAATGAAAATATTAACAAATAAATAAAATAAAATTTACGATAGTTTAATAAGTCTCAGATGGGCTATGGCGAAAACTTTTTTTATTATAATAATTAAATCGCAATCAGAAAACGTTCTGAATTCAGAACTTTAAGTCTGAATTTTGATATCCTTAGAATCTAGCGTATGAATTCAGAGTGTAAAATCTGAGTTCAGACTCATAAGGGTAAATTCGGAGATTTGTCTTCATTCATCTTTTAAACTTTCAACTCAGGCATTAACATACAAATTTAGTCTACTTTATTCAAAGGTATTATAAATAATATCAAATTCACCATAATAACAAATAAAGAAAAAAATAAAAAATAAAATTGCTTAATACGAAGTCTTAGATGAACTACAACGAAGTATGGTTTATTACGATACTTAAATCTTTCTGAAATCGAAACTTTGAAGTCTTTTGAATTTCTTTAAGTCTAGGGTCGGAATTCATAGTTAAAAATCTAAATTCCGATGCTTAGGTCTAAATTCTTGAAAGAAATGCCTTTATTGGTGTATTAAGCTTTAGACTCAGACTGTAACTTACAAATTTAATCTGCCTTACTCACAAGTATTATAATAAACAATATTAAATTCAAAATACTAACAAATAAATAACATTAAAATTAAGATAAGTTAATACAAAGCCTCAGACGGGCTACTGCTAACACTTTTTTATTATGATAATTGAATGGTAGTCATAAAAGTTTCTGAATTCAGGACTTTTTAGAATCTAGCATCTGAATTCAGAGATTAAAGCCTGAATTCAGAGATTTGTCTTCATTCATATTCTGTAATGTACAAATATAAAATATATACAAAGGTACTATAGAGAATAGCAAATTCAGAATGGTATTATTCTGAATTTGCTGAAAATACAAATTAAATTAATTAAATAGACAGACGGCCCAAGCGAAGTCTTGTTTATTACGGTAATCAAATCGTAGTTATAAATCTATCTCAATTTGGGACTTTGAAGTCTGAATTCAGAGTTTAGGATGATAATTTTAAAGTTTTATCATCAGATTTCAAACTATTTGAATTTAAATTTTTAAGTTCGAATTTAGAATCTACAGTCTGAGGTCTCAATTGAATTTAAAGCTTATATCAGAAAATAAACCATAGAAGTAAGCTGCCACTTTTCACGAAGATTGCCATAAATTCCCACTTATTACCTTAAAAACACAAAAATGCCTGTAATTACCACAGAATTGACATTCGTCTCCTCTATTATAAAAAATTACGTCTGCTTAGCAATCAAAAATATTATAAATTTGGAAAATTAGGTACGAGAACGTGGATGGGTTAGTTTGGGTTAAAATTTCATTCAGAAAACTGTCTGAATTCGGATTCTAAAGTCAGAGTGGAACATTTCAGTTGATTATGTGTTTAAGCTTTTTCAATTCACTCATAAGTTTGAATTTAGATTTAAAAATTTTCGACCTTACATCGGAAGTGAAACTTCATTCGCACAAAACGATATATTATCTCTTCAAATAAAGTCAGGAAAAAATACAAATAAAATAGCTGATTTTCGTTTTATTACTGATATCTCCGAAAGTAGTCGAAATTTTCTAAATGTCTCAACGGCATATCAATGACCCTTAAACTGCGAAACTATGTCCCCATTTAGCAGACTTCGTATCTTATGGTTTCCGAGATCCTAATGGTGGGAAGCGTATTTGTTTCTCCCTGTACATCAACGAAACTACGAAGAAGTTAATACCAAAAAGAGTGTGGGAAATGATTGTCCCTGTCTATACCGTCGTTTTTATAAAATAGATGCATCAAGAAGAAATTCTGGATTGGAAGAAAGCTTCCGTAAACTTGAAAACAAAGAAAAGCAGAACATTTATTTAAGTGGGCTGATATTTTCAGTTCTTGTAACAGCAGACGCTTAAAAACAGGGGAAGGATCACAAGAAACAGTTTCACACTTCTACAACGTATGTTTTGACATTTTTGACATTTAATATATTTAATTTTGGCTACGGATAATCCTGGGGAAAGAGGTGAAGCAAACGATGAGGGAAATGAAACAGAATCTTCTTTTTCATAGTAAAAATATAAAATTTGCATATTTGGTGCAAGGAAGCGGCAACTCCATTTTCCAAGTCACTTATTCCGAAATTAAAAAGAATTTTGTTTAAAAATGTTCAAAAACCTACTACTAGATTTACAATACAAACATCTTGCATGTTAATTTCTGAATAATCTATATTAGATACAAATGAGATTATTTTTTCGCCTCTTGACAAGTTTTAAAAAGTGGACTTGCACCAAGGTCTGCAAATGTAAAAACATCGATTCATTGGTCAAAAAAACTGAAGCTATTTAATTATTTATTTTTTAAATATATTTTAACATTGGAATTTTTGTTCTTTTTTTTATAAAAAAAAATAATCACTTGACTAGAATCTACGTCAAAAACTGTATAATAAGTAACTCTAAAAATAATAATGCCTTCCTGCTCACCCTGTGGTGAGCCGGGTTTCGAGTTTTGACACGACATACAGGTAAACACATAATGTGTTATTACTTTAAAACCGAATAATAAGGAGCAACCAAACTTCCGTACATTAAAATGAGAGGTTACGAGTATACCAAGAAATAGCGTCCATAAGGTTGAAAATGCCCAACTCATAATTTTTAATCATGCAAAATGGTTTATATGCTTTTAATAAGCAATTAATTGTTCTTCAATATAAGGGCTTTGTAACGAAAAGAATAGACAAAAATCTCCCGGTGATAAAAAATTTTTTTGAGAAAAATACTTTTTCCGTCCCTTTTTATTATTGGTAATACTTTTGAGTGTCTTTGCAACTATTTTCATTTATTTTCATGTATAAAATCATTAAAATTGTTGCTTTTTTGTATCAAATTCGCAGCTTAATTTAAATTCCATTATTTTACTTGATAATGATTCTTTTGAATTCATCCCTTCCTCCCACCTAAAACAAATTGTTTACATCACTGCAGCAAGCAACAAATCTATCCACTGTTTTCGCCAGGCTTCCTCAAATTCTTGACGAAACGGCGAAGGCAAAACTTTAAATTTTGTTTCGTTATAACATCAAATAGAAATTAATAATAAATTTCTTTTTGTGTAGGCCATATTTCTACAGTAATGTTGCGCTTTTTTAGAGTGTAATAAAATGAATTTCACACTGTTATCTCCCTTTTCATAATCATATTTAAGAAAACTAAGGAGGTCAGAAACGCTTAGATTTGCAACAGTTTGATTTATTTCTAAAACATAATTTCATCTTGGTTTCGTGTATGTGGAACATCCTGCAGCCGGTCACGATGACACAATCCTTATAAAGGGAGCACTGATTGGGGCGTTTTCATGGATATGTGAGACAGAGCCAACAGGATGAAACCCATGGCCGGTTTAAAGTAAAATAGAGGACCAGGACTTGCGAAATATATAAATTTATATCTGTTTCTATATACCGTCCCTGTTTTATTGCGTCAAATTCTTCAAAGTCCTGTACTAAAATCGTATACCTTGTCAACACCTAAAATATCAATTTCCACTTTTGGCGACTTGTTAATGATATTCCTGAATTCGGTTGCCACCTATACAACTCCAAGCAAATGTTTACGTTATGACGCGGCTCGATGTTATAGTCAATTTTCGACACGGGATATTGCCTCAGCGAGGAGTGCATTTACGTTGGCGGAAGAAAATGTTGGGCTCGATACGAAAAGTCGCAAAAGTCGAGGAAATGCATTTAAGA